>JAEIFG010000182.1:0-47574 GCA_018901795.1 Drosophila sp. st01m
AAATTTTGTATATCGCTGATAGACATAAATTACACATTTTAGTGCCAAGCACTACAAATTTTCCAGCCGATTTTGACGAATCACAGCTACAAAGTTCTGTTGAAGAACTTGAACCAGATTCGTTAAAGTCAGAACAAAATTTGAAAATGGCTCAAGCAGTTGTAGATTTTCTAAGGACCGCATCGTCCATACTTTTTTAGTTTGATGGAAGGCCAGAAAACCTGCATAGTTTCAGAGACTCATTGAATCTTCTGGATTCTTTGAAAGGCGATCTTGAAGCAATTGCAGTGAGCCCTATCAAAACAAAACTTAAATGTGTACCTGGCTCTGTATTAAAGTACTGTGCGGAAGCTTTATGTAGTCCGAACCATAAATTATATACCCTATCAATCGATTCATCATATTTTACAAGCCTATGGAAGGACTCCAATTTTATCCCTCTTCACAAAAGGGTGCTAAGTCTGATGTTCAGAACTATAGGGGTATTGCTAAGCTGACTTCCCATCTTCAACATTTGTGTGGTTCTATTATCATCCTAGTCAGCATGGGTTTATGAGATGTAGATCGACAACTGCCGACACAGCACTTTCGCAGATACATTTCGCCATCAGAACTCTTGTACACATTTCAACTCAACAGAATCTTTGTATACATATAGCCTAACTTAAGTTTAATAAATAAAGTTGAGATCAGTTCGATTCAGACAGAACAAAAGCACGGGTCGTGTTAATTTATTAAAGATCAAAAAGCTTAAAAACCTAAAGGGATAACAGTAAAAACTCAGCCTGGGAAACACTGGAGAAGTCAACCTGGAACCGAGGCCTACAACTAGTAACTCGCGCATTAAACGACATACTTCATGAATACATTGGCAAAATATGCTTCAACTTCATTGATGACATCATCATATTCAGTAAAAATAACGAATCACATTTAAGAAATCTGGACATAATCTTTGCAAGAAGTTAACATGAATTGTCAATTGAGCAAATGCTAGTTCTTAAAGGACAAAGTTGAATTTCTTGACTTTGTTATTTCCGACAAAAGAATAAGTACTGGAAGCATGCAAAAAACTGGAAAGTAGCCTAATATCTAAAGATATTATACTCCGCTAGGCAAACTTCAGAAAAGAATTTCACTTAATGACCAATGCTTCCAATTTCGTAATAAATGCGGTGATATCGCAGGACCTATTTCATTTCTCTCAGGAACTCTTTACAAAGCAGGAGAGAATTATGTGGCGAACGAAAATGAAATGTTATCTATTATATGGGCACTGAAAAACCTAAAGCCTTGCGGAAACGCAAGAATCAAACGGTGAAAATCGTACTTAGAATACGATTAAGAAATTTTTTATAAGTCAAGAAAGATCCAGAATACCACCCATAGGGCAAATAAATTCAATAGCCTCGACAAAAAACAGTCATGAGAGTTCAGGCGAGGAATTAATTCCAAGCATGGAACTACCTATTAACGCCTTTAGGAACCAGATCTTCTTTCACAAAGCAGAATTGACTGACTACAAGTTCAGTATTCCATTTCCAACTTTTCACAGACACGATAAATACAGACAGCAGAACAATTCAGACGAACTACTAACCGACTTTAAGATATATCTAAACCCCTCAGTAATAAACGGTATCTACACGACCGAAGACATAATGTGAAAAATATCACAATTATGTCCAAGTATTTTAAAACATTTTAAAGTACGCTTTACACAGACTAGTCAAAAATTTTACCAAGACGACAGACCAGGAAGAAAAAATTCTCAAGACACACAATAGGTCACACAGAAATTCGTTAGAAAATAAAATACAGGTTTAAGAAGAATTCTACTTCCCCAAAATGAAACAGAAGATAACAAACATAGTAAAACAGTGCAAAATTTGTAAAGAAACGAAATACGATCGATATCCACCTAGATCGATATCTACTCAACTGAACGATACCTCGTACCGACAAAAATTGACAAATTTAACAAACTAGCGAAAACCCAAATAATAAAATCAAAAGCAATAGAAGATATTCAAACAATACTTCGCGACATTGTTTTCTATTTTAGTGTACCAAAATTCATTGAGATGGACAATGAAAAATGACTGAATTCTGAATCAATACGATTCATATTAGTTGACCAGCTAGGGATTAAAATTTTTTCAACACCCCCAATAAAAGTACAGTTAACGGACAGATTGATCGATTTCACTCAACAGTCTCTGAGATAATGAGATGCTTGAAGAGAGATCAAGCTCAAATGAACTTCGAGGAACTTCTAGATCGAGCGATCTATAACTCCTCAATTCATTTGGTAACAAAGAAGAGGTCACTGGAAGTTTTCTTCAGCAGAAGAGTTACAACTGACCCCACACAATAGGAACAGGCAAGACTATACAACATAGAACAATTGAGACGTAAACTTATTAAGACCTACAGGATCACAATAATAGAAAGAAACCAATTTAAACCTATACGGTAGAAGATGTATTTGTAAAAATAAATACAAGACTAGGTTTAAAGTTATAAAATAGATTCAAAAAGGAAATAGTAAAAGAGGACAAGAACTCTACAATACTAAGAGCCATATTAAAACTTAATCATTCAATTACAGGATGATAGTAAGTTTAACCAAAGCAACCATTACAATAACCAATCACACCAACCATTTACAAGGGGATCGTCAAAATACGATTCAATGATACAAAAATTCTTCATGTCATTGATTTGGAACAAATTCGGGACGCCCTCAACATTCTACACTGATAAGAATCGCATATATAATAACCTTTATCATACTATACAACACGAAATATCGCAGACATTTGTAATGCTTAAAACTGTTACTCCCGTAAAAGTAGGCCAATAAACATTCTTGGCACTGCTTGGAAATTTGTGGCAGGTAGCCCCGATCTTTAGAACTTAGTTCTAATAACAGATAGTTTGAACGAACTTACGACCAATAATAACAAACAAGCTATACTCAATAGGCAGTCAGAAGACAGATAAAATAAACTTACCAAAATTTCAAATGACATTGCAAATTCTATTAAAAAGACTCACTCTTGAGTAATGAATTGGCCATCAGTTTTCAGAATCAAGTTCAGTTATTTAAAGAAGAAGTCGTTAACATAAAATTTAGCATTCAATGGGCAAAATTAAATATCAGCAATATTTTCCTTTTAAGCGAAAAATGAAATAAACATAATAAATAATCAATTTAAAAATGGAGGTGTGCCACTATTAACCACAGAAGAGATGTTAGAGTTTTCCGATGTGTCCATTTTGCATAATGAAACAACACTTATATATTTAACTAGTGGGCCCACTTTTTGCGTCCTTGCTTTGCTCGGACGCAGATCCCCACTTAAAGTATCAGAAATATTATTGTTTAAATTATTTCGTCATTTGCACACCACTACAGAGGTGGTGCCATCTATTGTTAGTGGCGCCATCTAACAATAAGCCCGTAATTCTTTTCGGATTGACAAATAGTACATAGATTTTGCGAACATGCATTTTTAATTTGATTTAATAAATATTTTTTATTTTCAAAAATAAAATGCAGGTGAAAATTTAAAAAAAGAGCTTCTGATTTTAACTTATACTAGAGGTCCCGCTTTTGCGTCCTTGCTTTTCTCGGACGCACACACACACTTAAAGTTTCAGAAATATTTATATTAAAAGGTTAATATAAATATTTTTATTTAAATTATTTCGATATTTCCACAATACCATAGCGAAAAATGCATATTTCCAATTATCGCACATGTGCCCGCTCCCAACTTATTCAATTCAGTATCAACACGAATGTCTCATATGTAAAATCGAGTTAATTAAAGCAGCCCTTTATTTCGTATGTATGACGAACAGTGTTGCCAACATTTTTCAGGAAGTAGCCGCCAGATTGGACCAAAATAAAAGCCTTCCGCTGTTTTAAAATTTTCCCCCGCTGTTGGACTTCCAAAACCGTCAGATCTGATGGGAAAAAGCTAAATTGACAACACTGATGACAAAGCACGCTTTGTTTAAAGGAACAAAACAACAACAACATTCGCGATCTTGCTCGCGAAACACAAAAAACAAATGCCACGGCTCTCTTTCAGTTGCTCACGCTAATATTGTGAATGTATGCGTGCACACGCATTGAACGTTTTCAATGCTTACTTAGCGGACTTGCATTTAATGCAATTTAATTAAATGTTTTTTATTTTTTAAAATAGGTTGCAGGCGGAATTAAAAAATAAAAATTCCCATACGAATCCGGAATTTTTTTTCTGATTTTTTAAAAAAAACTTCAAGTCTCTAGGACTTGTGGTTTGGCCATGGCTGTGATATATCAGTCAGTGAGTCAGTGAATCAGTGAGGACAAAGCATTTTATATATATAGATAATTGGAAGAAAGAAGAAAGAACATCAAAGTCAAAGGAATGACTGTTAAGAAATAAGCTAGATAACTTACTATTAAGACCTCTTACATTTTGGTAAGCTACAGAGATAGTAGAAATTAGTATTTTGGAACTACATTAGAGGAAATGATAGGTAGAGCGGAGTCAACACCAAGGATCGGAATCCGATCTTGTTTATAGGCTTTTGTTGATAAAAAATTAAACTTAATTAAGTCCGATCGGACTGTTCTTCTTTGTTACAATAAAATATTAAAACTTATTAAATTAAGCTAATCAGAACCCTAAGAGAGCTTTGTGAATTGGCAGCGGCGTCGGCAGCGGCGTTACGACACTTCTCGATCACCTGACTTTTTGCCAAATGGCTCACGAATTTTGGCAAACACAAAAACAAATGCAATGGCTCTCTTTGAAGTCGAGTCTAACTGTTGTTCTCTGGCTCTCTTTCAGTTGCTCACGCTAAAATTGTGTATGTATGCGTACACACGCATTGAACGTTTTCAATGCTTGCTTAGCGAGCGTGCAATTAATGCAATTTTATTAAATGTTTTTTAATTTTTAAAATAGGTTGCAGGTGGAATTAAAAAATAAAAATACCCATACGAATCTGAAATTTTTTTTCTGATTTTTTTAAAAAAACTTCAAGTCTCTAGGACATGTGGTTTGGTCATGGCTGTGATATATCAGTCAGTCAGTCAGTGAGTGGGGACAAAGTATTTTATATATATAGATGTATGACAAAGAACGCAATATAAATTACTGCTTCGTTCACGGGAATAAAACAACAACAACATTCGCGACTTTGCTCGCACGGGAGCGAACACAAAAACAAATGCCATGGCTTTGTCGAGTCTCGAGCCAGAGAGCAAGATCTAGCTCTCTTTCAATTGCTCACGCTAAAATTGTGTTTGTATGCGTGCACACGCATTGAACGTTTTCAATGCTTGCTTAGCGAGCTTGCATTTAATGCCTTTTAAATAATGTTTTTTATTTTTTTAAATAGGTTGCAGGTGGAATTAGAAAATTAAAATACCCATACGAATCTGGAAATTTTTTTCTGATTTATTAAAAAAACTTCAAGTCTCTAGGACTTCTGGTTTCGCCATTACTGTGATATATCAGTCAGTGAGTCAGTGAATCAGTGAGGACAAAGCATTTTATATATATAGATAATTGGAAGAAAGAAGAAAGAACATCAAAGTCAAAGGAATGACTGTTAAGAAATAAGCTAGATAACTTACTATTAAGACCTCTTACATTTTGGTAAGCTACAGAGATAGTAGAAATTAGTTTTTTGGAACTACATTAGAGGAAATGATAGGTAGAGCGGAGTCAACACCAAGGATCGGAATCCGATCTTGTTTATAGGTTTTTGTTGATAAAAATTAAACTTAATTAAGTCCGATCGGACTGTTCTTCTTTGTTACAATAAAATATTAAGACTTATTAAATTAAGCTAATCAGAACCCTAAGAGAGCTTTGTGAATTGGCAGCGGCGTCGGCAGCGGCGTTACGACACTTCTCGATCACCTGACTTTTTGCCAAAAGGTTCACGAATTTTGGCAATTGGACTGCGCATGTGGGACGCTGTCTAAACGCTGCGCTCAGCAGTTTTGGGACTACTGATGTAGTTATAGTTGCAGTTTGTCGCTTTTGCATATCTTTGTTATTAACTTCTACAAAACTGCTGAGCGCAGCGTTTAGACAGCTTCCCACATGCGCAGTCCAATTGCCAAAATTCGTGAACCATTTAGCAAAAGTCAGGTGATCGAGAAGTGTCGTAACGCCGCTGCCGACGCCGCTGCCAATTCACAAAGCTCTCTTAGGGTTCTGATTAGCTTAATTTAATAAGTCTTAATATTTTATTGTAACAAAGAAGAACAGTCCGATCGGACTTAATTAAGTTTAATTTTTTATCAACAAAAAACCTATAAACAAGATCGATTCCGATCCTTGGTGTTGACTCCGCTCTACCTATCATTTCCTCTAATGTAGTTCCAAAAAACTAATTTCTACTATCTCTGTAGCTTACCAAAATGTAAGAGGTCTTAATAGTAAGTTATCTAGCTTATTTCTTAACAGTCATTCCTTTGACTTTGATGTTCTTTCTTCTTTCTTCCAATTATCTATATATATAAAATGCTTTGTGATTCACTGACTCACTGACTGATATATCACAGTAATGGCGAAACCAGAAGTCCTAGAGACTTGAAGTTTTTTTTTAAATAAATCAGAAAAAAAATTTCCAGATTCGTATGGGTATTTTAATTTTCTAATTCCACCTGCAACCTATTTAAAAAATAAAAAACATTATTTAAAAGGCATTAAATGCAAGCTCGCTAAGCAAGCATTGAAAACGTTCAATGCGTGGCACGATACAAACACCAATTTTAGCGTGAGCAATTGAAAGAGAGCTAGATCTTGCTCTCTGGCTCGAGACTCGACAAAGCCATGGCATTTGTTTTTGTGTTCGCTCCCGCGCGAGCAAAGTAGCGAATGTTGTTGTTGTTTTATTCCCGTGAACGAAGCAGTAATTTATATTGCGTTCTTTGTCATACATCTATATATATAATATACTTTGTCCCCACTCACTGACTGACAGACTGATATATCACAGCCATGACCAAACCACATGTCCTAGAGACTTGAAGTTTTTTTTAAAAATCAGAAAAAAAATTTCAGATTCGTATGGGTATTTTTATTTTTTAATTCCACCTGCAACCTATTTTAAAAATTAAAAAACATTTAATAAAATTGCATTAATTGCACGCTCGCTAAGCAAGCATTGAAAACGTTCAATGCGTGTGTACGCATACATACACAATTTTAGCGTGAGCAACTGAAAGAGAGCCAGAGAACAACAGTTAGACTCGACTTCAAAGAGAGCCATTGCATTTGTTTTTTTGTGTTCGCTTTTGCATGTGCGTAGTGCGAGCAAAATCGCCAATGTTGTTGTTGTTTTGTTTCTGTAAACGAAGAAGTGACTTATACTGCGTTCTTTGTCATACATAAGTGTGTACATGTGAATCGGCTGCTGTGAGAATTGACGACAATGCTTTACTCATTCGTTGCTGCCCCTTAAGTTTTGTATGTAGTCTGTGATACCCTGTACCATTAAAATGTTTTATTAAGAAATTTACACATAAAAAAAAATTGTTTTTAATAAAAAACAGCCCATTACACTTATTAAATAGCCTTACTTTAAAAATTTGTTAAATTTACGGTGTTTTGCCTTCAAAAATATTAAAGGCAATAACGTTTAAAGCGTAATGGGTATTTCATAGTAGTAGGCATTTTTAAGACACTTTTGGTTGTATGAAATTAACTGTCTGTGGGTTTTTTGCTCACTAATATAACATTAAATCAGAAGCTCTTTTTAAATTTTCACCTGCATTTTATTTTTGAAAATATAAAATATTTATTAAATCGAATTAAAAATGCATGTTCGCAAAATCTATGTACTATTTGTCAATCCGTAAAGCATTACGGGCTTATTATAAGTGGCACAAAAAGGTGTTAGATGGGCAAAAAAAAGGTGTGCAAATGACGAAATAATTTAAATAATAATATTTCTGATGCTTTAAGTGGGGATCTGCGTCCGAGCAAAGCAAGGACGCAAAAGCGGGCCCACTAGTTTTTTATAAACAATAACCTATAAGAAAACAACTGGCGCCGAGCTGGGACCAGCTTAAACAAAAATGAAAGTGCAAAAACGTTAGTGTCGAGATAACTCTGGCAGTGAAGGAATAGAAACACTTAACGTTCTGACGAACTTATAACTTAAAAATAAATAGAAAATAACCAAGCAACACACAGACCAAACATAAGTATTTGGGAAAATTAAATATAAAAACAAACCAAACATTGTATTTGGCAAAAAAATATATTTTAAAAACAAACCAATCATAGTACTTGGCATAAGAAAAAAATATCAAACACTGCATAACGATAACAAAGTTAATATAATTGCTCAAAGAGTACTATAAAAATTTCAAATCTTGCGAATCCCAACAAAGGCATCCTCCAAGATAGAAGGAAGAAACCATCTATTGGTTTTTACAATATACAATTGTATTTTCTTTTGAAACTTTAATTTAAAATTTAATATCTATATATATAAAATGCTTTTCCCTGATTGACTGATATATCACAGCCATGACCAAACCACATGTCCTAGGGACTTGAAGTTTTTTATCAAATCAGAATAATTTTTTAAAAATAATTTTTATTTTTTAATTTTAAATTTAATTTAAAAAAATTAAAACATACACAATTTTAGCGTGAGCGACTGAAAGAGCCATGGCATTTGTTTTTACGTTCGCTCTCGAAAGTGCGAGCAAGATCGCGAATGTTGTTGTTGTTTTGTTTCTGTGATCGAAGCAGTGATTTTTATAGCGTTCTTTGTCATACATACATAATAAAGATCTGCTTGAATTAACTCAATGGTACAAGTAAACCTTTCGTTTTGATACTGAATTGAATAAGTAGGCAGCGCGCACATTGGTGCACATAAGATCGAAATAGGAACCGTTATTTAAATTTTCATATATACAATTTATTTTTAAAAATTAAAAATATTAATTTAAGTCGAAGTAAATGTGCATGTTCGTAGAAACCATGTACTGTTTGCTGATCCGTGCCGAATTATTGTTAAACTTTAAAATTTAATATATTGTATACTTATTCACAAACATTTAACATGTATTCAAACATACAAACAATTTTCTGTATGGCTAAATCATAAATTTATGGGCAATCTTTACAATTTGACACGACCACCCATTTTAAAACAAGACAATTTAGCTATCGAACGACACTCCCGTAGATTCCGCTTAATTAATCTCCCCTCTCTTGCTAAACGTAGAATTATGCTTGGAGTATAATCTATACATATAAAATGCTTTGTCCTCACTGACTGACTGACTGACTGACTGATATATCAGAGCCATGGCCAAACCACAAGTCCCAGAGACTTGAAGTTTTTTTTTAAAAATCAGAATAATTTTTTCCAGATCCGTATGGGTATTTTTATTTTTTAATTCCGCCTGCAACCTATTTTAAACAATAAAAATCATTAAATAAAATTGCATTAAATGCACGCTCGCTAAGCAAGCATTGAAAACGTTCAATGCGTGTGTTTCCATACATACACAATTTTAGCGTGAGCAACTGAAAAAGATCCAGAGAACAACTGTTAGACTCGACTGCAAAGAGAACCATGGCAATTGTTTTGGTGTTCGCTTTTGTCTGTGCGTAGTTTTTGTTTTTGTATTCACTTTTGCATGTGCGTAGAAAGATCGTCAATGTTGTTGTTGTTTTGTTCCTGTGAACGGAGAAGTGTTTTTTTGCGTACTTTGTCATACATAAGTGTGAATCGGCTTCTGTGAGAATTGACGACAATGCTTTACTCATTCGTTGCTGCCCCTTAAGTTTTGTATATAGTCTATAATACCCTGTACCATTAATACGTTTTATTAAGAAATTTATACATTAATAAATTGTTGTTATTTATAAAAAAGCCCATTACACTTATTAAATAGCCTTTCCTTATGAATTTGTTAAATTGACGGTGTTTTGCCTTCAAATATATTAAAGGCAATATCGTTTAAAGCGTAAAGGGTATTTCATAGTAGTAGGCATTTTCTTGGACACTTTTGGTTGTATGAAACGAATTGTCTGTGGGTTATTTGCTCACTAATATAAGATATAATCAGAAGCTCTTTTTTAAATTTTTACCGGCACTTTATTTTTAAAAATAAAAAATATTTATTAAATCGAATTAAAAATGCAAGTTTGTAAAATCTAAGTACTATTTGTCAATCCGTAAAGCATTACGGGCTTATTGTTAGATGGCGCCACTAACAATAGATGGCCAAATCTTTAGTGGTGTGCAAATGACGAAATAATTTAAATAATAATATTTATATTAACCTTTTAATATAAATATTTTTAATACTTTAAGTGTGTGTCCGAGCAAACCAAGGGACGCAAAAGCGGGCCCTCTAGTCGTACATAAATTACAACGGGATCAAGTTGACTCAGTTAGTTTATTGGACGAAATAACTTTTAATATGCATTTTAGACTTATTCGTATATTTAACCCCTGCCTGCTTTTGCAGACACACATTAAAATTTTGACAAATATCTTAATTAAAAAATGTTATAAGGTTAATATGGATATTATTATTTTAATTATTCCTCATTTCCACACCACCAAAGAGGTAGAGGTTTTAGCCCCTTTTTTTATGGTATCCCCCATATGTATAGTCCATAGCTATAGATTATGATTGTTGTAATATCTTTTTATACACTTCATTCATGCATTTGTGATCAGGTGCCCAAATTATTAAGTTCTTAGCTAAAGCAACTCTTGAAGAGGCTACATAAAGCTGTCCATAAGAGAAGAGCCAGGTACACCATCAGGACCTGGCGTGTGTACTGGCTTAATTAATTTAGGTTCACAAAGGAGTGAACTATCTGTTAATGAAGGGCTGAAAATTCAGTTTACACTACTAAGATTATACGGGTATGAGTGACCAGCATGGAGACTACTCATACAGTATGTAGTTTGAAAAAAGTCAGCAAACAAATCAGCAACGGATTGATCAGAATTAGCTTGAATGTAATTTAAGGAGAGAGATGATGGAAATGATAGAGTATTCGCTTAGAGTTTACAAATTTGTAGAACTGTTTAGGTTTCCTAGATAATTCGAGATTTCAAAGTTGTAAATACATTTTATAACACTGAGAATTAAGTACCGAAAAGTTCGAATTTGTAAGTTCATATCGAGAGAAATCATAAGGACTTCCCGACTTTTTATATCTTTTGAATTGCTTAGATTTAGCATTTAGCTTAAGGAAATCTGTTTTTTTCTACGAGCTGTAATATCAGATGAAAATTCATCAGGGCCCATAGGTAAATTTACACATGTATTAAGAGATGGATGGTATGGGACTTCCGTCATAACCAAAGGGTCAATCCTAGATACAATGATATTGGTGGGGTCCAATACAAATAGCATGTCAAGAGTCCTGTTAATAGAATTACAAACAGGATTGATTTGTACCAAAGAAAGCTCTAAGAGACCATCAATAAAACTATTGGAATTATCAGGTATAAGTAAATTCGAGTCATTGGAGGCAAACAATTTAACATCGGACAGATTAAAATCACCCATGACAAAAAGCAAGTCCGTGTCAGAAACTGAAGAAGATATAGTATATGTTTGAAAGCGTTAAGATGAGTATCGTGAACTGTATCATCAGAAGCTGGTGGAAGGTATGAGCATGTAAAAAAGATTGAAAATTTATTGAAAGATATTTTCACACAAATGAACTCAATGTCGGAATCAAATGAGATTGGTATTAGTTTCAAGGTGAGATTTGCGACAACAGCCACCAGTACACCACCATCTTTTCGAATTAAACTGTCACACCTATATAGTATAAATGGAAGAAAAAAATTGAAAAATCAGATATGACAGGCTTTAGCCAGGTCTCAGTAAGCAGATAACTTACTATTTAGACCTCTTACATTTTGGTAAGCTAAAGAGATAAAAGAAATTAGTTTTTTGTAACAACATTTCAGGAAATGATAGGTACAGCGGAGCCAACACCTAGAATCGGGATCCGACCTTTCTTCAATTTACATTTTGTTTGTTCCCGGCCCCAAAGACAGCACGATATTTTAAAAAAGGAGATTTCTCTATGATAGTTAAAGTTAAATTTATCCATCGAAATATCAGCATCTGGCAATATGTTAAGGATATAAGCCTTAACATCGTTAGAGGACTGATCTTAAGAATGCCTATAGACAAAAACATGTTTCTTAGGTTTCGGAGGAGGAATGACTTGGAGGGGCTTTGACAGTCGAGGCGGCACGGTAATCATCGGATTGGCTACCGGAACGACAGGCGTGACATTAAGTATATCACTATTGCATGGAGGGATCAATTGTCAGGCAGAAATTTCAATTACATGATGGCTACTATTGCCATTGGTTGATTGAGATCTTGATTTATAATTTGTTTTTGTTTGCTGCCGATCCAGGTCTGGTTGCGGGAGAGAAAGGCGCGAATCCGAACTAGTGTTTTTCTGTTCAGATTGCTCATTTAGTAACGACGAGTTATAAAATAAATACTCCATATCCGACAAAGTTACATTAGCTTTGTGAAAAGCTTAGAGAGGTCCTTAAAACTCTCTCTAGTTCGCTCAACATATTTGCGAACTTGCAGCTCAATGTCCCGGCAAGTTTCGCAGAGCCAATGTTTTTATCAAGATAATTCTTGACTTTAGCAGTTGGACCAACACATTTTAAATGATAAGTCCGGTCACAGGAATAGCAGGAAGCAAATTCCTACCTCGAATCAGTGACATGGCACTTATTATAGTAGTGGGAGACTAAATCAACCGACATTACGATACAGAGGGTATTTACAAGTCCAACCACAGAAAAATAGAGCAATATAAAGGGAATGCAAATCAAAAAGCAAGAAACAAGATCAGCAAAAACAAAACCGCCACTTAATTGCAGAAAGTAAACACAAAGCGACACAAAGATACAAAGAGAGCAAGATAACGGTGCGCTTGCAGACGCTAGCTTGTAACGAGAGCAGAATCAAGAAACAGAGCCAGTTAACAGAATGTTAAATGCTCAGACAAAAACAATGCACTTAGCACCTGATGGAAAGATAGAAACACAAACACAACAAAAACAAATAGAAATCAGATGATTTTGTTGAATTTAAATACGTTTCAATATAAACACAATTAAATGAATATATAGAACACCGAACACCGAAATAAAGACAATTGCACAAATTAACTTTTAAATTAGTTCTTAATAGGACAAAGACGATTAAACTCACGGAGCACAGGAAAGACACAACTGGACACAGAGAGAGTTACTGTGTGTTATGAAACTCATCTAAAGGCAAATCGTTAATAGAAACGGCTCTATCAATTCTTGGTGTTAGTATTGCTCGTTCACAAAACCAATCTAATTATTTATGGAAGATATTGGTAATATCAGAATATATTTGTGATATTAATTCCTGTATACACTTGACAACAGTTCCTAAATAGTTCCTAATTGTTTTTGTATCCTCAATTGTTGGATATGTTCCATTTCTTATATATTCAGTAAAGTTTGAGCATAAACTTTAGCTGTTGTGTCGTCTCCTAGATGTACGTTTTGATAAGAGGCCACAATACTGAAGATTTTAAACAGGCATTTATTTCATCGGCACTTGTTTCATTTGGAACTACCGGTAGAGTTTGACGAAAATCTTGTGCCAAAAGAACTGGAATGCCTTCTATTAAAAGATCATTATCGCGTATATCTTTTAAAGTTCTATTGAGCTTCCAGTCACTAAGTACTGTTGCGGTATTAGACTGTTTGGGAATGGAACAGTGTGGATTTTCTAAGCGTGTTTAATCTAATGGAAGCTTAAATGCCGAATTTGCCGTTTGACCACCTCATCAATTGACAATGAAATAGCGCCTATTTATATTTTCTAGTTGTAGCTGTAGCGTTGCGTATAGCGGGTGTTAACTCCTCCCCATCTCAAGATCTGCGTCCCGCAGATCAATGAGCCCTGCTTAGGCATCCCCTTGGTGGACGTCAGTTGTAGCTAGTAATTCCCCGGTCTCGTAGGACATCTTCTCTAGATTTCTCATGCTCTACCGACTGAGCTGGCCGGCGCCCTTCAGTTATCGGGGGATACAGCTACTCTCTTGCAGTTTCTGTTGCTCCGCTTTCTGGCAAAAAGTAATTTTGCCCATGGAGAGTCATTCTCCCAGAACTTTTTCCAAATTATTTTAGTTTTTGAATAAGCAGATTCTCTGGTGATTTCAATTGGAGTATGCAACTCCTTCCGCTTTTTATTCCAACGTCGTTGCTAGGTTCCAGTGCCTTCGCTTACGTCGCCAGATTCCTTAGTCTCGCTCGAACTTGTGGTTAGTTTGTGATGATCCAGTATTATCTGATTCCAACGTTTATCGTCGCATACAGGTGCATGAGGTGGTAACTCTTAGCCGCAACCTTGGGGAATACTAATACTAAGTTGCAAGGTTCCGATGTTTACAATGGATGGGCGGGGAGAGCTCGATGGCTTCGATTGCATAACTGTATGTCAAGGTATCCACTTCCATTAGTATGGAAGCAAATTTGAGTCGGCGATGCCGGTCTTGCCCAACTGGAAAGCTCTGATGACTTCCAAAACCTTTGCGAGAACATTGTTCGTGCGTTGCGTCGAACAAAAGTGCTGGTCGCTGAACTTCGAGGCCATCCCTTGTGCGATCAAAACGACGTTCCAGTCAGCAGCATCAGGAGATCCAGCTATCTATTTCTAAGCCGTCCCTAACCGGTCCAACGAACGAGGCTTACGCATCGGTCGCCCGGAGAGCCTGTTGATTCCTTCCATCGCTCTCTTATCCGCCAGGGCAATTGTTTACCGCGAAGAGGTGTGCCAATTTAAAAACGTCATTGATTCTCCATACATCGCCATGTTACAAAGGGAAAGACAATTTGTAGAGATTTTCATCGTTTAGTTTGTTCTTAGTCTACATATGTGTATGGTACATTTTATCATTATATTTCCTTTGTTAGTTCAATTTTTCTTATATTTTATTTTTTTTGTCATTTTGAATATTTTTTATTCTTTCCATTTTTATTTTTAAAATTGTTTTACTGTGTATGATCTTAATATTAGTGTTTTTATATGTTTTTGCCTTTAGGAATTTTATTGAATAAGTGCGAATAGGTTAAATATTTCATTTATAAGCCACTATGTAAAATTGTGCAATGTTTTTTATTATTTATTTATTTTTTTTAGGAAGCTATGTCTCAATTCCTTCGATCTGATTTGTGGAAAATCTTCCCTGATTTGGTTGTAAGTGTTACGTTATTATCTTCTTGCATTCTTTCAGATCCGAACCTTGGGTTTTCTTTAGTTTTTTATTTGCTTGTGAGCAACAAAAAACTGTGCCCCTCTGTCATAAGATTTGGGCTCACCCAAAAATTGAAAAATCAGATATGACAGGCTTTAGCCAGGTCTCAGTAAGCAGATAACTTACTATTTAGACCTCTTACATTTTGGTAAGCTAAAGAGATAAAAGAAATTAGTTTTTTGTAACAACATTTCAGGAAATGATAGGTACAGCGGAGCCAACACCTAGAATCGGGATCCGACCTTTCTTCAATTTACATTTTGTTTGTTCCCGGCCCCAAAGACAGCACGATATTTTAAAAAGGAGATTTCTCTATGATAGTTAAAGTTAAATTTATCCATCGAAATATCAGCATCTGGCAATATGTTAAGGATATAAGCCTTAACATCGTTAGAGGACTGATCTTAAGAATGCCTATAGACAAAAACATGTTTCTTAGGTTTCGGAGGAGGAATGACTTGGAGGGGCTTTGACAGTCGAGGCGGCACGGTAATCATCGGATTGGCTACCGGAACGACAGGCGTGACATTAAGTATATCACTATTGCATGGAGGGATCAATTGTCAGGCAGAAATTTCAATTACATGATGGCTACTATTGCCATTGGTTGATTGAGATCTTGATTTATAATTTGTTTTTGTTTGCTGCCGATCCAGGTCTGGTTGCGGGAGAGAAAGGCGCGAATCCGAACTAGTGTTTTTCTGTTCAGATTGCTCATTTAGTAACGACGAGTTATAAAATAAATACTCCATATCCGACAAAGTTACATTAGCTTTGTGAAAAGCTTAGAGAGGTCCTTAAAACTCTCTCTAGTTCGCTCAACATATTTGCGAACTTGCAGCTCAATGTCCCGGCAAGTTTCGCAGAGCCAATGTTTTTATCAAGATAATTCTTGACTTTAGCAGTTGGACCAACACATTTTAAATGATAAGTCCGGTCACAGGAATAGCAGGAAGCAAATTCCTACCTCGAATCAGTGACATGGCACTTATTATAGTAGTGGGAGACTAAATCAACCGACATTACGATACAGAGGGTATTTACAAGTCCAACCACAGAAAAATAGAGCAATATAAAGGGAATGCAAATCAAAAAGCAAGAAACAAGATCAGCAAAAACAAAACCGCCACTTAATTGCAGAAAGTAAACACAAAGCGACACAAAGATACAAAGAGAGCAAGATAACGGTGCGCTTGCAGACGCTAGCTTGTAACGAGAGCAGAATCAAGAAACAGAGCCAGTTAACAGAATGTTAAATGCTCAGACAAAAACAATGCACTTAGCACCTGATGGAAAGATAGAAACACAAACACAACAAAAACAAATAGAAATCAGATGATTTTGTTGAATTTAAATACGTTTCAATATAAACACAATTAAATGAATATATAGAACACCGAACACCGAAATAAAGACAATTGCACAAATTAACTTTTAAATTAGTTCTTAATAGGACAAAGACGATTAAACTCACGGAGCACAGGAAAGACACAACTGGACACAGAGAGAGTTACTGTGTGTTATGAAACTCATCTAAAGGCAAATCGTTAATAGAAACGGCTCTATCAATTCTTGGTGTTAGTATTGCTCGTTCACAAAAACCAATCTAATTATTTATGGAAGATATTGGTAATATCAGAATATATTTGTGATATTAATTCCTGTATACACTTGACAACAGTTCCTAAATAGTTCCTAATTGTTTTTGTATCCTCAATTGTTGGATATGTTCCATTTCTTATATATTCAGTAAAGTTTGAGCATAAACTTTAGCTGTTGTGTCGTCTCCTAGATGTACGTTTTGATAAGAGGCCACAATACTGAAGATTTTAAACAGGCATTTATTTCATCGGCACTTGTTTCATTTGGAACTACCGGTAGAGTTTGACGAAAATCTTGTGCCAAAGAACTGGAATGCCTTCTATTAAAAGATCATTATCGCGTATATCTTTTAAAGTTCTATTGAGCTTCCAGTCACTAAGTACTGTTGCGGTATTAGACTGTTTGGGAATGGAACAGTGTGGATTTTCTAAGCGTGTTTAATCTAATGGAAGCTTAAATGCCGAATTTGCCGTTTGACCACCTCATCAATTGACAATGAAATAGCGCCTATTTATATTTTCTAGTTGTAGCTGTAGCGTTGCGTATAGCGGGTGTTAACTCCTCCCCATCTCAAGATCTGCGTCCCGCAGATCAATGAGCCTTGCTTAGGCATCCCCTTGGTGGACGTCAGTTGTAGCTAGTAATTCCCCGGTCTCGTAGGACATCTTCTCTAGATTTCTCATGCTCTACCGACTGAGCTGGCCGGCGCCCTTCAGTTATCGGGGGATACAGCTACTCTCTTGCAGTTTCTGTTGCTCCGCTTTCTGGCAAAAAGTAATTTTGCCCATGGAGAGTCATTCTCCCAGAACTTTTTTCCAAATTATTTTAGTTTTTGAATAAGCAGATTCTCTGGTGATTTCAATTGGAGTATGCAACTCCTTCCGCTTTTTATTCCAACGTCGTTGCTAGGTTCCAGTGCCTTCGCTTACGTCGCCAGATTCCTTAGTCTCGCTCGAACTTGTGGTTAGTTTGTGATGATCCAGTATTATCTGATTCCAACGTTTATCGTCGCATACAGGTGCATGAGGTGGTAACTCTTAGCCGCAACCTTGGGGAATACTAATACTAAGTTGCAAGGTTCCGATGTTTACAATGGATGGGCGGGAGAGCTCGATGGCTTCGATTGCATAACTGTATGTCAAGGTATCCACTTCCATTAGTATGGAAGCAAATTTGAGTCGGCGATGCCGGTCTTGCCCAACTGGAAAGCTCTGATGACTTCCAAAACCTTTGCGAGAACATTGTTCGTGCGTTGCGTCGAACAAAAGTGCTGGTCGCTGAACTTCGAGGCCATCCCTTGTGCGATCAAAACGACGTTCCAGTCAGCAGCATCAGGAGATCCAGCTATCTATTTCTAAGCCGTCCCTAACCGGTCCAACGAACGAGGCTTACGCATCAGTCGCCCGGAGAGCCTGTTGATTCCTTCCATCGCTCTCTTATCCGCCAGGGCAATTGTTTACCGCGAAGAGGTGTGCCAATTTAAAAACGTCATTGATTCTCCATACATCGCCATGTTACAAAGGGAAAGACAATTTGTAGAGATTTTCATCGTTTAGTTTGTTCTTAGTCTACATATGTGTATGGTACATTTTATCATTATATTTCCTTTGTTAGTTCAATTTTTTTCTTATATTTTATTTTTTTTGTCATTTTGAATATTTTTTATTCTTTCCATTTTTATTTTTAAAATTGTTTTACTGTGTATGATCTTAATATTAGTGTTTTTATATGTTTTTGCCTTTAGGAATTTTATTGAATAAGTGCGAATAGGTTAAATATTTCATTTATAAGCCACTATGTAAAATTGTGCAATGTTTTTATTATTTATTTATTTTTTTTTAGGAAGCTATGTCTCAATTCCTTCGATCTGATTTGTGGAAAATCTTCCCTGATTTGGTTGTAAGTGTTACGTTATTATCTTCTTGCATTCTTTCAGATCCGAACCTTGGGTTTTCTTTAGTTTTTTATTTGCTTGTGAGCAACAAAAAAACTGTGCCCCTCTGTCATAAGATTTGGGCTCACCCCTAGTTTTATTTCGATCCATGTATGTTGTAGCTAGGAATAGGCGTAAGTTGCAAATTTGGCTTTGGATGTCTTTCATTTTTGTAGAACTTGTGACACTAACGTGAAGCCATTTGGTGACCGATCTTACTAGACATCCGCGGGAAGTTGTTGATAAGCTCGAGGGACGGGGGTCCTCGATATGACATTCTGAAACTCTGTGCAGAAAAAATATGCCTCCGGTAGGTTCTTGAGGCCACGGACGAGTAAATGCTTGGAGCAGTCTCCCCCAGTCCTCGAAAGAAAACATCTAAAGCCTTGTCTCTATAAATCTCTATCAATGCGTTGGCCACCTCACGAGGTCGATTTTCCGACTATATATTATTTAATATCAAGGAAATTGTGGCTGTTAACATCCAGATAAAATTTATCTAATGGTCTAGTTCCCTGTGTCATTTGGCTAAGTTGATGTTCGAGCGAACGTATGTCTCGCTTGTCTGCGTAATGCAACGCCAAGACGCGCTTTACGTCTTCCCAGTCATCGTCTTGGACTCCGTAAGCTGGCAAGGCGATATCGGCGTATCCCCTTATTTTATGTCTAATATGTAAAACAATGGCCCTATACAGGGGCCTATGCCTTATTACGTCGTAATCAGCCAGAATCGACTGGGCTCTATTCATCCAAGACAAATAAGACTCATGCTGTCCGTCGAATACTTGCAGATCTTTGACGCAATCGAGATGGACCGATGTCTCTTTCAAATCGTATTCGGTGCGCGGACACACCAAGAGTTGTGGTCAATCGACTACTGGGTTTGTATTCCTAAGGTACCCCTCTAGAAAGGCCATGCAATCATTGGTTTTTTTTATATCTTCTCTAATGCCTGCTACCATATTGGTCAAGGCATTGAGCGACTCAGCAAGTATGCGCAATGTCTCTTCCATTTAAAACCTCAGACAAGAATTTGGAAAAATGCAAAAGTTTTTAAAATGAGAAATAAAAAGTAAATTTTCTGTCGTCTGAATGTGAAACGGGGGCTTCGCTCTATTTGGCAATTTTATTATAATTTTTTGCTAAATGTGGCAAGAATATAAATGAAATATTTCACTCACCCTTGTATGCTCTTCTTTATTTGTTTGTGTTACAGGTTGTACAATATGAATATGACTTTAGTATCTTGAAATACTGTTTTTCGTTTTGTATATATGCTGTATTTTCATTTTTTTTTAACACAAATTTTATGTAATTTACTTCGTGCGTTTGTTGTGACGCGGTGATGTGCCTTGAAGAACTTTTTATTTGGAAGAACGAAAACTTAGTTATGCTTACTTAATTAAAATTGTATTATTTTAACTATTGGCACGGTGGTCCTTCTTGGCGTGTGCCTACTAAGGTACAGGGTGACACACAATCCACCAGGCAGCTCTTTTTGATGCATCGCATCACAAGGCCTATCTGGTAGACTACCGTAAGTTAAATTATTTTTAATTTTATTTACGAAAATAACAATATTTTAACACTCGCAAATTGTATTTCCGCAGTGGGTAATTGTTTTTACTTATTATTTTATGTAAATAGCAGCGTTATAGCACTCGCAAATGTTATGCCGCGCGATATTGCACTGACAAGGTGTATTGCCGCAGTGGGTGATTGCCTTTACTTTTGTTATAAGCGATTTTTTACGTACCCATTGCACTGGCAGACAGTCCCGCAGTGTCTAGGTGACGTGAAATATCACGCTACGTACCCGTTGCACTCGCAGATATACCCATGTGAATGAGTAAACTGCCGCAGTGGGTAGGTGACGTAAACGTGAAATTTTTATTATTCCTATTGAAGTTTTCGATTGTTCTTTCATTTCATTTTCGAAAATTTAATTATATTTGAAGTTTTTGATTGTTCTTTCATTTTATTTTGGAAAATTGTATTATTTTTTTTGTTTTCGATTGTTTTTTCATTTCATTTTCCAATTTTCTCACAAAACACAACCCATCGCGATGTAAATTTTATATATAAAAATTATTGCCATCTCTTGGTGAGATGGTCCCTGCTCGGGCGCCAGTTAAGTGTCGTTACTAGGAGGAGAACGCTCCTGGCCTACTTTACCTGAAATATAATTCTATAAAGACGTTTGGTTCTTTTGATTCTAATTCTTATTTTATTTGTTTGTTTTTAATTTAGTTTTAAGCTCTTAGTTCTGATCGGTGTTGCTGCTCCAATGAAACAATTGAACAATTGAGAATGAAACAGCGCCTACTTATATTTTCTAGTTGTCGCTGCATCGTTGCGTATACCAGGTGTTAACTTATATAACATCATTCACAGTTTTAATACTTAAAAATGATGTTGGCCCACGAACTTCATGTAGTAAAAGTCTTTAATAAAAGTATTCACTATTCCTTGGATGTTCAGTATATACTTCACACAAAGTGCGATCTTTTTTTACTCTAGGCGAATTTGGCAGATCAATACCTCGCTTTTTCTTCGAAACTCTTTATTTTGTCATACAGAATGTGATGGGACTTTTAAGCTTTACAGGCTATCAGACATGTGTCATACTATATATAACATCATTCACAGTTTTACTCAAAAAATGACGTTAGCCCCCGAACTTCAAAAAGTAAAAGTCTTAAATAATGCATTCAATATTTCTTGGGTGCTATCTTTTTGTACTCCAGGACACATCAATATCTCGTTTTCCTTTGTGAAACATTTTTATTTTGCCATATATTATAAGATGGCACTTCAACGTACAAAAGTGTTTTAGCAAAGGTGTCAACTGTGCAAAGATGAAAGAAAGCTGTTAATGTTATGTGAGGTGAATTGATTAAACATTTAACCGACTTGCATTATTTGGATTAAAGTAGACACATTGTATGGGAAATGCAAGAATTCTCCAGACAGCTTCAGCACTGCTAATATAAATAACGACCACTTTCATAAAGTTGAACTTAATTTTTTGGATTTTCAGCAACAACTGAAGCTTGGTCACTACCCTTATTATAGTACTTGCAAATATATTTTATGGATTTTACTGAAGTACAAAATTCCACATTTATGTGCTTTAAATGTTCACATAAGTACAACGATTGTCTATTTTACTACCCTTAATTTCAACAGTTAAGCCGCTATTATCAGGTTATCTGTGTCGATATAGTGGTTATCCATTTATATGTGTAACTTTTCTTTCAGAAATTTGCGAGGAAATTTTTTTGAACATTTATCCTTGCACATACATGGAGATTTTGGGTACATTACACGGCAATGTCCATATACCATATTTGCCTTTACAATATTATGTAGCAATGGATCGATTTTAGGATACGGAATTTCTGCACATACATTATCGATTTTTTCGGCTATTATCGAGGTTACAAAACAAAGAAGACCAGAAGTAGCACCATTTTTAAGCAAAGTCATTAAAACTTTTACTTTCAAATGAAACACTTGGGCTATAATGTCATGCAGATCACATGACTTTTGATCTTTGAATAATTCATTTGTAATATCTTCCCAATTATTATTGCACTTAAACGTAATGATAATATAAGGGCGACCGAAATTTTTTACATATGTCATTGCGTCCTGAATTTTTCTATGCATATATCGTGCAGATCCAATGAAAGTAGATAGTAAAATTACCATTTCACCAATCTGAGCAATATTTACATACATGTTTTTCGATAGCATCCAGCAGGTGTATCAGCTCATATATGCAAGCATATAATACAGCGAATCTGATGCCATGCGCCAGACCAACACCCGTTTGAGATGGAAGCAGTGGATCCCATCTCATTAGTACCAAACAAAATGTAAAAACGTCGATTTTCGTGGCATAGCTCGGGAGTGTCAATTCATTTGCAAGTCCGAAGGGTATTAATGAAATGATTCGCGATGAAATAATGGCCACTCCAACAACAAAAACTCGCAAAATTTTCGCACAAATGGCAGAATAAGAATCGCAGAGCCGTTGAAGTGAAAAAAGCAAGAACTCTTTTAAATCGTATTTAGTTTGCGGTAAATCTCAAGCTCGTGAAAACTACATATTTCGTGATGTCAAAACGTTCAATTTCGAATTCAGCAAATTTCAAATATCAGTAAAGCGCATAGCTCTCGCATAGCCAATCTTTGTAACTAATACAAGGAAGTATTTGAATCAGCTATAGATCATGGAAATGCAGACGCACACTCACGTCTTCCAATCAGCTCGGATGCCAAGTTCGACAACCATGCTACAACGTCGTTGATATATCCTAGCCGATAAATATCGACGTAATCAAAAACAACACGATAAGCGATAGTGTTCTGAAGAAAGTTTACAAATTCGATTCTATTATGTTGACCGAAAAGAAACCGACGATTTTTTCAAAAAGTAAATAATTTTTTTGAGTTTTTGAACGAACTTTAATCAATTATATATTTTTCATTTTGTTGGATGACCTTTCGTCACCTTTCCTTTAAATTCATTATTCCATGCTCATAGAAATTCTGGCCTTTAGCTGCAAAAAACTAAAGCAAGTGCGATTTTATGTTCTCCTCTTTATCAAAAGTTTTATGTTATATGGTGGATGCATCAAAAGCTCCCAGCCAAGTTCACTCATTTTTTGGCGAGTGACCAAAGATTTGTACGGTCTAGCGATGTCCTGGTGGAATATGTAACCTTTACGATTGACCAATTCTGGTCGCTTCTCCTTGATGGCAATATTTAATTTGTCCAATTGCTCACACTAAACAATACTAGTTGGCCTGAACAACAGCACCATCCCGAAATACTGCCATACTTTAATCGTAGACTTGCATTAACAATTAATAAGTGAAATCTACCTATTCAAAATGAAATAATAATTGAAACTACTAATGTAAACCTATAAACAACATTAGTAAAGATATCAAATCGGCATGAAATAATTTTGTATGTTATGATTATTGTAATGATTTAAAAAGCTGCGTTCATTTACATGTGTCGGTTAAATAATTACTGCTTCTAATTTCACAACTTAGGCATTTGATATGGCAGAAAAATGTGAAGCATGCGTTCGTCAGCTAGTTTTTAAATTTAATCTCATATGCCCTGCAGCATTTCTGCAACCTTCGGTAGCGGCGGAAGCGGCGTTACGACACTTCTCGATCACCTGACTTTTTGCCAAATGGTTCACGAATTTTGGCAATTGGACTGCGCATGTGGGAAGCTGTCTAAACGCTGCGCTCAGCAGTTTTGTAGAAGTTAATAACAAAGATATGCAAAAGCTACAAACTGCAACTATAACTACATCAGTAGTCCCAAAACTGCTGAGCGCAGCGTTTAGACAGCGTCCCACATGCGCAGTCCAATTGCCAAAATTCGTGAACCATTTGGCAAAAAGTCAGGTGATCGAGAAGTGTCGTAACGCCGCTGCCGACGCCGCTGCCAATTCACAAAGCTCTCTTAGGGTTCTGATTAGCTTAATTTAATAAGTCTTAATATTTTATTGTAACAAAGAAGAACAGTCCGATCGGACTTAATTAAGTTTAATTTTTTATCAACAAAAACCTATAAACAAGATCGGATTCCGATCCTTGGTGTTGACTCCGCTCTACCTATCATTTCTCTAATGTAGTTCCAAAAAAGTAATTTCTACTATCTCTGTAGCTTACCAAAATGTAAGAGGTCTTAATAGTAAGTTATCTAGCTTATTTCTTAACAGTCATTCCTTTGACTTTGATGTTCTTTCTTCTTTCTTCCAATTATCTATATATATAAAATGCTTTGTCCTCACTGATTCACTGACTGATATATCACAGCCATGGCCAAACCACAAGTCCTAGAGACTTGAAGTTTTTTTTAAAAATCCGGAAAAAAAATTCCAGATTCGTATGGGTATTTTAATTTTCTAAATCCACCTGCAACCTATTTTAAAAAATAAAAACATTATTTAAAAGGCATTAAATGCAAGCTCGCTAAGTAAGCATTGAAAACGTTCAATGCGTGTGTACGCATACATACACAATATTAGCGTGAGCAACTGAAAGAGAGCCAAGAGCAAGAGAGCCGTGGCATTTGTTTTTGTGTTTCGCGATCAAGATCGCGATTCGCGAATGTTGTTGTTGTTTTGTTCCTGTGAACGAAGCGTGCTTTGTCATCAGTGTTGCCAATTTAGCTTTTTTTCCATCAGATCTGAAGTCCAAAAGCGGGGGGAAAATTTTAAAACAACGGAAGGCTTTTATTTTTGTCCATTTTTCTGCAAAACCTCCTTGGTTCTCTAGAAAAATTATCACAGTTAAAAAATGTTAAATCTAAGCAATTCAAAAGATATAAAAAGCCGGGAAGTCCTTATGATTTCTTCCAATATTTAATTACCAATTCGAATTTGTTGGTAGTTAATTCTCATCGCTACAAAAATTACTTACAACGTTGTAAGCTTCAATTCTCTAGGGATCCTAAACAGTTTTACAAATTTGTAAACTCTAAGCGAATACTTTATCATTTCCATCATCTCACTCCTTTAATAACATTCAAGCGAATTCTGATCAATCTATTTCTGATTTGTTTGCTGACTTTTTCCAAACTACATACTGTATGAGTAGTCGCCATGCTGGTCACTCATACCCGTATGATCTTAGTAGTATAAACTGTATTTATAGCCCTTCATAGCTCGCTTCTTTGTGAATTAAAGTACTGTGCGGAAGCTTTATGTAGTCCGCTCCATGTTTCTTTGGTGTCAAACCAATTTACTTAATTTTAACAGTGCTAAATGTAAAGTAATGAGTTTCTATAGATCTTTTCGCCATATCAGTCACTATTCACTTAATAGCATTATCTTGGAATGCGTTAATGATACCGAAAGTTCAATAAATGATTTAGGTATTATCCTGGATCATAAGCTGAAGTTTAATAAACATATTGATGTTTCGATCAATAAAGCAATGGGAGTTCTTGGGTTTATTAAGCGTTGGTCCAAGGAATTTGATGATCCTTATATAACTAGACTCTTATATAAATCTCTTGTTCGTCCGATTCTTGAGTATGGGTCATGCATTTTGTCCCCTCATTACGAATTACATCGTGCCAGAAGAGAATCAGTTCAAAAACAAATTTTAATATTTGCTCTTCGTGGCTCTAACTGGAACTCAGAAATTCCTTTTCCCTCTTTCTCTAGTAGACTCCACTTAATTAATCTCCCATCTCTTACTAATCGTATAATTATGCTTGGAGTAATGTTTGTTCATAAATTACTACGGGGTCAAGTTGACTCAGTTACTTCATTGAACGAAATAACTTTTAACATACCTTTTAGACTAACTCGTAACTTTAACCCCTTATATCTTCAGCATTGCACCACTAATTGGTCTTTGCATGAACATTTTCGTATTATATGTGCTGACTATAATAATCTGCACCTTACTATTAGTTTGGAGTGTGCTTCACAAACTATTAAAGCCTCTATATTATTATATCTTACTAGTCTAACTAACTAATATTTCTCGAATTCTACCTTGGTCTGATTGGGTTTTTCTGGGTTTTCCCCAATCCTTGCATCAAGTGTTGGACCAATTAATTAATTTATCTTTTTTAATTTTTTATATATCCCTAGAATATAATATAATATTTTATATTTTAATTTATAATACATTTTTTAAAATAGTTTTATTTAATATTAATAAAATTTTATTTTTTGTAATGTAAATATAAAATTTAAATGTTGTCTGCTTATAGCCTGACAATAAATAAATAAATAAATGAAATAAAAAATCAACTGTCGCCCGAACAGGGATCAGCGGAAACAAAAACAAAAGTGCAGAAACGTTGGTAAGTTTTCGGTTCGTTACGAGATAACTCTGATAGTCGCCAACCGCCCGCTGGCCTAGTGAAGTGGTTGAATAGACACACTTAACGTGCTGAAGAACATAACTGTGAAATTAGCAAGCAGTGGTTCTTAATTGATCATTGCTCTTCGGTGGATTGCATGATTACATGACTGTATCACCGTTCGCAGAGCACCCTCGTTGTGTACTGGTCGCAGAATCCCCAGTAGAGAGGTCAAACAGGGTGAAATTCGAACGTCGAAAGCAGCAGCCACATCAGTCTTTCTAATGTAAGCTAGTGATTAGGTTAATTTAAAAAAAAATGATAAGAGAAATACAAAACTTGAAAAAACAAACAGCATACAAATCAAACACAAGTATTTGCTAAAAATAAGTAGAAAATAACCAAACAAGACACAAAACAAACATAAGTATCAGGAATACTTGTTTTTTTCTTTATAAAAACGCAAATAATTAATGGGAAAGTAAAAATATTTTATTCAAAGTATTGGCTATTGTTTTCTACACATTTTGACCACCCTACTAGCAAATTGTGAATACCACGCCAATAAAATTGTTCGACTTTTTAAACCAAAACAAATCAGACACCCAATTTTCGACTTCTTTGTAAGAACCAAAGTGCTGCTCAGCCAATGCGTATGCCAACGATGAAAACAAATGCTAGTCGAAAGGAGCCAAGTCTAGTGAATACAGAGGGTGATAAAAAAATATGATGTTGTCCGCTTAATGACTTGATGTATACTAAATATTTTTTACAAATGTCAAACAAAGCAAACAAAAAAAAATATATAGGCTCGTTCAACAAGTGTTCCCTATCAAGACATTTGTGTCTTGCCGATCACTTCATATAAAAACAAACCAAACATTCAACAAAATGAATATACATATAAATATGAATTCAATTCATTTAAACTTAATATTTCTATATACACTTACGTACTTGTATTCACTAAGTACCGAGAAAGAAAAAATAATAAGACGAATGCGTTTATTATATGAGTTTATTTATTAATAGGATTTGAGGTGCAAGGATAATGCGTCCGAATGAGCTAAAGACAAAATTAATACTAACTCTATCTTAGAATCTAAGCGGGTAAGAAACCGCAATTGTTTTGTTTACATTTAGTTTGCTGCAGCGGCCTACACGTGACGATTGTCACGAAGTGCTCTTCTTGAAAAGGGATTTTATGTACGTAAGTGCTCTTATTGAAAAAGGCAATTATGCTGCGTATGCAAATAGTTTATTAGTTCATTTGTTTATGTAATTTGATCTGTTGATGTCTTTGTCGTGGAATTGTCAAATAGTTTATTAGTAATTTTGTTTATGAATTTTGATCGGTCGATGCTTTGGTCGTGAGACCGAATAACAAAACAGCTGTTTTCAGTAGGCGACAGCATGAATTTTGAATTTTGTTAATGATGTCAGCTCAACAGCTGGAATATTTTCGTGTGTGTGAAAATTGAACTTGGATTGAGTTGACGCCTGTTTTATAGTGTAAACCTACAAAAGGATAATTACAGTACCCTTTAATTGCACGCATATTACGCCATCATTTTTGTTCGTTTTTCAAACGATAATGCCTAGATGACCAAATATTGGACGGCGTATGCGTCATCAAGCACAGTGCAGATTATTTGAAACAGCCAAACGCAATTGGAACGCTTAGCAGCTAATGAAAGAAAATGTTTAGATTCGTTTGAATTTCCATAGATCAACAAAAACAATGACTCTGGCGGATGAGTCAAAACTGGCAATTTCACCTCGCCACCAGCGCAGCACAGGCTCTGTGATTCCAATAGGACACTGCTCTCCGGAGATTTATGCCAAACGCTTCCCGTTATCCCGAAGTCTACTGCTGCCGATGAAATTAATTCATGTCTGAAATCGTCTTCTTTGTGGATGCATGTTAATATGTTTAAATTGACCACCAACATGAGAGTTGCTTCTCAGAACGATACATCGGTTGCTGAATTCTCGAGACAAGTTCTGTCACTTGGCAATGGCCGGAATTTTCCTGCTGATGTTTCCACTGGATTGATTTTTGCATTTTCAGATCGTCGAAAAAGGAACTTATCGCTAAAGTGTTCCCCGATATTTCACAAAATTTTACAAATCTGGATTGGATGAGTGAACGGGCAATACCAACAGAAAAAAATAACTCCACCGCATAATTTACAGTTGAAGGTTGGACAATCATAATCATGTTGCGGAATTTGAATCACCCAAAACTTTGCAACGGCACACTGTTGTCCGTCAAAAAACTGATGACCAATTTGATTCAAGCAGCTATTGCGATGACAATTAATAAACCGCAAGGGTTTATTAAATTAACTTCGTTAGAAGTTTGCGTCTGTACGTTGCCTGTTCGCGTGTTGGCAAACCATCTTCGATGTTTGTTTTTGCGCCGGAAAACAAATCAAAATACATTGATATCATATCGCTCTATACTGATTTCCATTAAAAAAATTTACATCTAAATATATGTACTTTATATAAAGTCAATAAATAGAGGCGAGACAACGTTCGCCGCGTCCGCTAGTATTTTATAAATAAGTAATATAAATCGTATTAATTCAGTATTTAGAAATTTTTCATTGAATTTTGGAACGCAAATATCTTCTCTTGCTTTTGGTTTGATTGAGTTTTTGCAAACTTTGAATTATGTGTCCGGGGTATTCTGGTATGGGGATTTCTCTATCTGGGTTAAGAAAACGACGATCGTATTTTGACTCTTTAAAAATCTTCCACTGTTTCAATATGTTTGTTTTTCTATCAATCATTTTTGGAAAATAGAATTCCTCGTGTAAATGGTTTATTTAAATTTTTATTTTAAGCGAACCTTATAAATATGCTGGATAACGGAGTATAATATTTTTCGATATTTGGCTGTTTTTCAGTTTTTTTTAATGCTTCAAATGCTTGGTTGACAAGCGAAATAGATTTTATTGACGACATTTATTTTGATTCTGTTAACATAATTCTTGACCACTGCGCACGTTCGTTTGTCATTCGTGAGAAGATTCATCAACAGCTTTAATGCGGAATAAGCAGTCCGGTCGCCTTCCAATAATGTTGCAATAATGCCAGATGATGCAACAGGCAACACAATCTGTGATTTTGACCGAATTGATGAAAGTGACGAAAGTCTTGCCCGTCTCACCGGAAGCTTCGAGAAAGTATATGCCTTCCGATCCATAGTCAACAACGTTCATCATCGAATCGTATAACTTCTTTTCTTCGGTATTTAACAGCGGCACATTTGGTAGGACTCTTTCGGCCAACTATTCGCAATCATTTTCTTGCTCACGTTGGAATTCGCGATTGCATGCATTTTGCGTCGATCGGTTTGGAGCAGTTATTCACAATATTGTTATCAGACTACCGCACATAACGACGCACATGTCCTCAATTAGAATTAATGCTTCGTTGCGCATCTCGTCGTTGATTGCAAGATCGTAATTCGATTTTGTCGTTCGAACCCTGTGCTTGTCCTAGACGATCCGTCGCAAATGTTGACTTGAATCGCGCTGCATTTGAATATAATTCCGCAATTGTATACAAAGATCTTCGGTGCGTTGTTATATGTTCATTGTCTGTCCTATAACAGCATTGCAATGCACCTAAGCCTCCATTGAAATCACAGGCCTATGTTGCGCTGGTGGAAGGTGAAATTTCCAGTTTTAACTCATCCGTCAAAGCCATTGTTTTCGTTTCTCTATGGAAATTCCAACGAATCTAAACATTTCCTTTCATTAGCTGCTACACGTTCCAATTGCGTTTTGCTGTTTCGAATAATCTGCACTGTTCTTGCATGACGCGTACGCCGAATACTATTTGGTCGAGTTGACAATATTTATTATTTATTATCTGACTATAAACAGCCGACTCTTAAAATGTACATTTACAAAAAAAAAAAAAATTTATTAACTATAAACTAGACTATACTATAAACAATTTTTATAAAGTAAATAATAATACAAATATAATAAATTTAAGAAAAGATAATCCGATTGGTCCAACATTTGTTGCAAGGATTGGGGAAAACCCAGAAAAATCCAATCAGAGTAAGATATAATAATATGGAGGCCTTAATAGTTGTGAAGCACACTCTAAACTAATCGTACGGTACAGATTGTAATAGTCAGCACACATAATACGAAAGTGTTCATGGAAAGCGCAATTAGTGGTGCAATGCTGAAGATATAAGGGGTTAAAGTTACGAGTAAGTGTAAAAGGTGTGTTAAAAGTAATTTCATTAAATAAACTAACTGAGTCAATTTGACCTCGTAGCAATTTATGAACGAACGTTACTCCAAGCATAATTCTACGATTAGTGAGAGAGGGAAGATTAATTAAGCGGAGCTTACTACAGTAAGAAGGAAGAGGAATTTCTCAGTTACAGCTCAAGCTGCGAAGAGAAAGTATTAAAAATTGTTTTTGAACTGATTCTATTCTGGAACGACGTGATTCGTATTGAGGGGACCTGTATAACCCGTACTCAAGAATCGGACGAACAAAAGATGTATATAAAAGTCTAGTAATATAAGGATCATCAAATTCCATTGACCAATTATTAACTCAAGAACTCCCATTGCTTTATTGACCGATACATAAATTTTATTAAACTGTTATGTTCCAGGATTATACCTAAATCATTTACTGAGCTTTGGGTATCATTATCGCATTCCGTGATAATGCCATTAAGTGAGTAGTGACTTAGCACTGTTAAGATTAAGTAAATTGGTTTGACACCAAAGAAACATGGCATTTAAATCCGCGTGCAATAACCTATCAGAGAGAGTGCCACTATAAGTTAAACAAAGCCTGACGTCGTCAGCATACATGAGTGCATGAGAGTGAGATAGAACAGATGGAAGATCGTTAATAAATAACGAAAATAGAAGTGGACCAAGATGACTACCTTGCGATACTCCAGACGTAGCTTTGATGGACTTTGAGAATGAAGTTTTAAAACTAACTCTTTGCGTTCTGTTACTCAATAATTTTTTTTTTAAGATATTTTAAGGTTTATTAATATTAAGGTTTATTTAAAAAGAGAGACGCTTTATTCTGCACGCCCACTTGACAAATTTCAGTGTTCTCGCGAGAGTCCGGATTAAATTCATCCTCCTTATCGTTATCTTCATCGGAGTCCTCTAGCGGTAGCTCACACCAACGCTTCATATTGTTGGCCTTGGTGTTCCTAACTGTAACTAGTAACATCTTGTAGGATATCCAGGACATGTTTGGTTGCTGTACTTATTTTCGTTCGTACTATGGTGAATTTAGTGAATGCATCGACAATCACAAGAATATATTCGTTTCGTTTGACACTTTCGGAGGTACAATATGGTCAGTGTATGGTGGAGAAAGGGACCGGATTGATGTCGTTGTAATGGTACTGACCTTCCTGACGTCCACCTGGTGTTTTATAAAGTTCACAGCCAATGCAGGATTTTATGTAGCTTATAGCGAAGTTGCGCATTCGAGGAAACCGGAAAAGATTAAAAATTCGTGAAACGATTTTATCGATGCTCATATGCCCAGCCTTATCTTGACATTCATGAACAATATGGAAACGCAACTGCTTTGGTACAATCCACAACAACTTGCTGTCATGCGGAACAGGGGATCGTGCTCAATCACATAAACTGGAACTTCTGGTGACTTCTTTTCCAATTTCATATTAATCTTATCTTGCAATTGAATAATATTCTATTATGGCCTTGGACACCTTAAGGCATGCTGTATCCACTTCCCGTTCATCTTCGGATGGAGCTCGGCTTAGGGCGTCAACATAGTACATCTGTGTTCCCGGTCGATGAACAATCTCTATGTCAAACTCCTGAATTCGCAACCATTACAATCGGTGATGATCTTTATCTTTTTACCATAGATGTAATATTTAAACCGCTCCAGCGATTTAACGACATCAGAGCCTCCAGCTCGTAGCTGTGATAGTTCTTCTCAGGCTTAGAAGTTGCTCGGCTAACAAGCAATCGATTTTAGCTGATCCTCCTCGCGTTGTAGCAAGACTCCGGCTAAACCAACAGCACTTGCATCCGTATGTAATTCGTGTTCAGCCTCAAAGCAGTAACTGGATTGGATGTTAGGTATATCTTTAAGTTCTTAAATGCACTCTGTTGTGGCGTTTCCCACTGAGATTTCTCATCTTTACGTAGTAGAATTCGCAATGGCTCTGATATGATGGCGTATCTGGCAACGAATTTGCGGAAATTGCCGCTAACACCCAAAAAATTTCTCACTTCGGTGGCATTGGTCGGCTTCGGAAACATTCATATGTCGATTGTTTTGATTTCTCCCGGACTAACGCCGTCTGGGTGTATCTGTAGTTTATATAAAGTCATTCAATAGAGGCGTGTCCGCTAGTACTCTTATGAATTCGTTCGAATTATGAATTTCGGTATTCCTGTATTGTATTTTATTCTATGTCTACATTTTCGGATTCCAACCAATTTTGAATACTTAAGCTGTTCATTTCTGTGCTCTATCTAATTTATTAAACTTTAGCTTCCCATTATGTTGAAGATTGTAAGTAAAGCCCCTTTTACATGGAGCCATGATCATGCTTCTGTTTCTATGGCCATACTAAATTTGAAATAAACGTCAATGCAAGTCAAATAATTTCTTCTGTAATTCATGTAATAATATATCATGTATTTTCTAAGATTTTATTAAGTTTCCTTGCAATTTCCATCGGGAATTTGGTAAATCTATGTTCTGCTTTAACAAGTTGGCGAATTTCACATTTATCAATTAAGTTTTGAATTAAATTGTGATTGTCGGGGAAAACTAAATTTGAAACTTAAAGTTCAGTTATAATCATTTCTATTCCTTGTGCAAAATCGAATTAAAAATTAAAAAAAAAAAAAAAAAATAATAAAAGAGAAACTTATGTGTTTTACAAAAATCGAAAATTACGATCTTGCAATCAACGACGAGATGCATTATGGCATTATTGCCACATTATTGGAGGGCGGCCGGACTGCTCATTCCGAATGACGAATGACAAGCCAAAGTTCGCAGTCGCCAAGAATTTGGCGGCAGCATCGCTTCCAGTTATCCCGAAGTCTACTACTGCCGATGAAATTAATGCATGTCTGAAATCGTCTTCTTTGTGAATATGTTGAAATTGACGACCAACATGAGAGTTGCTTTGTAGAACGATCCATCGGCAGTTGAATTCTCGAGACAACTGGTACTTAGCAATGGCGAAACTCCTGCTGATGTTTCCACTGGATTGATGTCGTTCCCACCAAATTTTTGCAACTTTATTTCATCGATAGAGGAACTTATCGCTAAAGTGTTCCCAGAAAATTTAAAAAATCTGGATTGGATGAGTGAACGGGCAATACTAACAGCAAAAAATATAGACGTCGATAACTTCAATTTATTTATTCAAAATCAAATCGCTGGAGAACTGCAATTCTATAAATCTGTTGGCAGCGTGACTGACGAGAATGAAGCGAATAATTATCCGAGTGAATTTATGAAATCTTTTGATGTGCCAGGAACTCCGCATAAATTACAATCGGAATTTGAATCACCCAAAACTTTTCAACGGCACACGGTTGTCCGTCAAAAAACTGATGACCAATTTGATTCAAGCAGCTATTGCGACGACAATTAATAAACCGCAAGGGCAATCGTTCGAAGTCTGCGTCTGTACGTTGCCTGTTCGCGTGTTGGCAAACCATCTCCGATGTTTGTTTTTGCGCCGGAAAACAAATCAAAATACATTGTATATCAAATCGCTCTTTACTGATTTCCATTAAAAAAATTTACATCCAAATATATGTGTTTTATCTACAAAAAAAATTTTAGTAAATACCGTGTTTTTTTATCATTGTAGTTTATATAAAGTCAATAAATAGAGGCGAGACAACGTTCGCCGGGTCCGCTTGTATTTTATAAATAAGTAATATAAATCGAATTAATTCAGTATTTAGGAATTTTTCATTGTCTATTACTATGAATTTTGGAACGCAAATATCTTCTCTTGCTTTTGGTGTGATTGAGTTTTTGCAAACTTTGAATTTTGTGTCCGGGGTATTCTGGTATGGGGATTTCTCTAACTGGGTTAAAAAAACGACGTTCGTATTTTGACTCTTTAAAAATCTTCCACTGTTTCAATATGTTTGTTTTTCTATCAATCATTTTTGGAAAATACAATTTCTCGTGTAAATGGTTTATTTTAATTTTTATTTTAAGCGAACCTTATAAATAAGCTACAATAAAATATAAAATTCTATATTTTAATTTAATATTAATTTTATAAAAATAGATTTATTTATTAATAATAAATTTTATTTTTTGTAATGTAAATATAAATTTTAAATATCGGTTGCTTATAGCCTGACAATAATTAAATAAATAAATAACGGAGTATAAAATTTTTCGATATTTGGCTGTTTCTCAGTTTTTTTCAAATGCTTGGTTGACAAGCGAAATAGATTTTATTGCCGACATTTATTTTAATTCTGTTAACATAATTCTTGACCACTGCGCACGTTGGATTGTTATTCGTGAGAAGATTCATTGGCAGCTTTAATGCGGAATGAGCAGTCCGGCCTCCTTCCAATAATGCCAGATGATGCAACAGCCAACTCAATCTGTGATTTTGACCGAATTGATGAAAGTGACGAAAGTCTTGCCCGTCTCACCGGAAGCTTCGAGAAAGTATATGCCTTTCGAACATAGTCAACAAAGTTCATCATCGAATCGTATAACTTCTTTTCTTCGGTATTCAACAGCGGCACATTTGGTAGGACTCTTTCGGCCAGCTCTTCGCAATCATATTCTGGCTCACGTTGGAATTCGCGATTGCATGCATTTTAGAATTAATGCTTCGTTGCGCATCTCGTCGTTGATTGCAAGATCGTAATTCGATTTTGTCGTGCGAACCCTGTGCTTGACCTAGACGATCCGTCGCAAATGTTAACTTGAATCGCGCATTTGAATATAATTTCGCAATTGTATACAAAGATCTGCGTTTTTATAGGTTCATTGTCTGTCCTATGTCAGCATTGCATTGCACTGAAGCTTCCATTGAAATCACAGGCCTATGTTCCGCTGGTGGCAAGGGGAAGTTTCCAGTTTTGGCTCAGCCGCCAGAGCTATTGTTTTCGTTTCACTATGGAAATTTTAACGAATCTAAAAATTTCCTTTCATAAGCTGCTACACGTTCGATTGCATTTGGCTGTTTCCAATAATTAGATATCCAAATGTGAAGGGTTATATTTGTAGGCTTTATTTAAGATATTAAGGTTTATTATAAAAATAAAATTCAGCACGCCTCTCTTGACAAATTTCAGCGTTCACGCGAGCGTCCGCATTAAATTCATACTCCTGATCTTCATCGGAGTCCTCTGGCGGTAGCTCACACCAACGGTTTTAGTTTGTTGAACGAGTACACCGACGTGTAGTGTCTTTCCTTTCGTTGAGAATGAGGTATGCCTCATTATCTCATTATCATATGTCGTCTACAAGATATCTGTCATTTGGCAACACCTTCTTGACTATAAAAGGTCATTTGTAGCGAGGTTCCAACTTTCACGAAGTGAATCTCAATCTCTCAAAATCAATCTCTACCAAAACAAGATCGTCAAGGCTGTAGATGGTTGGCTTACAATGTCTGGCATCATAACATTTCTTGGCGGTAGCTCAATGGTCGTTGATATTTGCCGCTGCGTCAACTCTAAGCTTTTCCAAATCTGTATTAGTTATTATTAGTTAGTATTAGTTAGCATCTTTTGATCGTGACCCTGTATCCCATTTGTCAAGGTATTTTTGAGGATATCTCGGGGCTCGTAGCCATACAAGACCTAATGAGGAGAACATTTGGTGGTACTTTTTACCTTGGAATTGATGCTCCACTGGGTTCAGCACATTTTTCCATCCCAACGCTTTTCATTCTCGTTTGTTGGCAATAACATCGACAAAATGATTCGGTTGGTTCGCTCCGCATGGCCATTTGGCCTTAGGGTTCCTACTGCATTGAGTACGTGCTTCACTTTGTTCATCTTACGGTACTTTTCAAAATCCTTTGAAGTAAAGGCTGTACCACGATCAGTAATAATTTGATTTGGCATGTCCAAGTAACTAGTCACATCTTTTAGATATTTAGGACAAATTTGGTTGTGGTACTTTTTTTTCTTTGTACTATGGAAAATTTAATGAAAGAATTAAAAAACACAAAAAAATATTTTTTTTTAAAAAAATTTTTAAAAAAAAAAAAAAATTAAAAAAAATTATTGAGAAAGAAAGAGCAGAAAGAACAAAAAAAAAAAAAAAAATGAAGAAGCCCCCCTCGCCCCCCCCGGGTTTTTTAAAAAACAAACCAAAAAGGAAAATTTTAAATAAATTAAAAAAGAAATTCGGCAAAAAAAAAAAAAAAAAAAAAAAAAAAAAAAAAAAAATTTTTTATTTATATTTAAATAACTTAACAAAAAAAAAAAACTAATTTACTCCACCTCCCCCTGTTGTTGGGGGGGCGCACATATCGAATATTCACTGTACTTGAATACAGTGCAATAAAGCGGAAATATATCGTAACATTTGTTGCAATGTTTATGCCAACAATCAGACCTAGGTCAGTTGGCAACATGACCGCGCACTTGAGGTGCAATTGGGTCACTTGACATTTATTGCAGAGTCAGTGACCCACTAGTAATACAATGCGCGCATACAGCACTTTCCCTCACTTAGAAATCAAACACCAATTATGTTAAGAAATACATAATAACGCCGCTCCGCTGCTGGCGTCACTGGCAGCGTCACTTTGCGGTTTAGAGTACTATAAATAGAATAAGAATTGTAATACAGAATCGAAGTCAAAATAAAGACATCAAACGGCACTGAAGTGCCCGAACAAAAACGTTTAACAGTTTTAAATATTACATGGCGACCGTGACAAGTGTCACGCAACTGCAGTCGAACGAGTGGACCTAATGCAGCTGTAACAACGCCCAACATCGTTGTCCTTTCCTTCCTTCAAAGGACACAAGCAAGCGGCTTTGCGCTCTGGTCAGATCTCGCAAATGGACAGACAGCCCTCGAAGGATGTTTCCTTCAATGTGTCGGGGAATCAATCAATCAATCAAACTCTACTAAAAAAATCGAGGACCCCCCAAATCCAAAAGGATGCCCCTACATTAAAGGAGGCTCTGGAGGTGTGTCCAAAGGACGGTCCACGCCCGCTAACAATAGCGGAGTACAAGGCGCGTCAGAGTAAGCAGCAGGAAGCCCCCACAAAGAAGAAAAGAGGAGGAAAAAACATCAAGTTGCTTCGCCAAAGAAAATTGGCGAAGGACATGCTGCAGTTCGCAGCTACGGACAAGGAGGCCCAACAACACAGGAGGATTATCAAAGAAATTCACGCTCACTTCGCAATGATGCGAAGAAACGCTCAATAACGCAGCTAAATGCAATGCATTATTGAGCCTATAGTTGTAAACAAACTCTCAAAGCGAGGCGTGTAAACGCCGCTTTAAAAACCACTAACTACTGATAGGCTTTAACTAACAAACACTTTGGTGGAGTAAACTTAATATAAGTAACTAAAATGTAAAATTGTATCTTTTAAATGTAATCCACCAAAATGTGCCCCTAAAAATCCTTTCGACCCATGACTAACGTATTATTGAGTGGATAAGTATTTCAAATAAAAAAAAAAAAAAAGAGTTATAAAAAAAAAAAAAAAAATAAAAATTTTTCTCGCGTGCATACATATAGATGCATTTAATTTAAATAAAAAAAAAAAAAAAGTTTATTTAAATAAACATTTTCTCTTAAAATCAGCATAAATTTTTTAATTAGAAAAACTGGATAGCTTTATTAAAATAGATTTAGCCTGGCTAAAAATGGCCATTATAGAAAGCAAGACCGTTGACTCAACGGCAAATGTTATAAACAAGGTTGAGGTTTCATCCCCAGACCTTAAGGTTATAACTATTCTTTTGATAGTTATAGTTATTTTACTATTGTTAGGAAATTTTATGAAACTTTATCAGATGCACAATAGGTGCCTGAAAAAGAAATATATTAGCAGGGCAAACGAGTTAGATAGAGTCTAAGATTATGAATGGATTGGAATGAGATAATCACCTCCATTAAAAATCTAAGAGACGAGTCCAACAGATCATTTAAATGTTTGAATAAAAGTGCATTTATATCAAATGACACTAAAATCAAACATATTAGAGTTCTAATCAATACTTTTAACGAGGTTCGCGTTAAAATATTGAAAAATAATACCAAATTTTCGTCTTTACAATTAATCCAAGTAAAAGACATATTATCAAGGCTTAAGGAAAATATTTTGTATGTCGCTGATAGACATAAATTACACATTTTAGTGCCAAGCACTACAAATTTTCCAGCCGAATTTGACGAATCACAGCTACAAAGTTCTGCTGAAGAACTCGAACCAGATTCGTTAAAGTCAGAACAAAATTTGAAAATGGCTCAAACAGTAGTAGATTTTCTAAGGACCGCATCGTCCATACTTTTTGAGTTTGATGGCAGGCCAGAAAACTTGCATAGTTTCAGAGACGCATTGAATCTTCTGGATTCTTTAAAAGGCGATCATGAAGCAACTGCAGTGAGCCTGATCAAAACAAAACTTAAGGGTCATGCGAGAAATCTGATCAATGATGAACATACCATTGCTCAGATAATAGAAAAACTATCAAGCTCTGTTAAAGGAGAGTCGGTAGAAATGATATCGGCAAAACTTCTTAACCTACAGCAAAAAAGTAAGACGGCAAATCAATATACGCAAGAAATTGCAGAGATAACGAAAGCTCTAGAAGGTGCGTATATAAACGATGGTCTTACTTATCAATTAGCCACGAAATACAGCACAGCACAAGCCGTTAAAGCCATTACTAAAAATTGTTCAATTGATAAAGTAAAATTTATCATGCAGGCAGGTACATTCACTAATTTGAATGATGCCATTGCAAAGTTTGTAGATAGTTGCACCGAAGCAACTGGACAGCAAAACACTGTCTTATACTACAACAATAACTCTTACCGTGGTAAAAACCGCGGTAGAGGCAATTACCGCGGCAGAGGTAATACAAGGTATGGCAACAGAAATAACGACAATAGAAATAACAATGGCAGTTCTCGAGGTAGCTCCCAAAGAGGTAGCTCACACAGAGGACGTGGACAAAACAATCAAATACGAGTTACAGAGGGTAACTCGGAAAACCAACAAGCCCCCTTGAGCAACCAAAATTAGTAAAAATTTTCAACATAAATCTTAGTCTCAGTAGCATAATAAAAATTCATAATGGGATAAACAATAACCCATTAACATTACTCATAGATACAGGTGCAAATATTTCAATATTAAAAAACAAAAATATAGATTCTCAAATTAATACAAATAATAAAACATCAATAACAGGAATAGGACAGGGAACTATACAGTCCATTGGATTGTCAACAATTGATTTACTTTTCGATTATTTCTTAATCAGTCACAACTTCCAAATTGTCCAAAATGAATTTCCGGTACCTTGTGACGGAATTTTAGGACTTGATTTTATCAGAAAATTCAATTGTTCTATAGATTACCAATTGGATGAATTTATAATAAGACCTCAGTCTCTAAATTATCAAATTCATGTTCCACTATTGCATAACGATATTGATAACTCAATATTACTACCAGCTAGATCAGAAGTGATGAGAAAAATATCGCTTCCGACTAGTGAAAAAACGGTATTAGTACCAAACCAGGAAATCCAACCTGGGGTATTAATAGCAAACAGTCTAGTAACAAGCAATAGCCCAATAGTTCGTATTTTGAATACAACCAATAAGCATCTAAAAATTGTTAACCCGAATATTAAATTCGAAACAATAAAAGACTACGAAGTACTAACAAGTACTAGTAACACAGACAATAGAACTGATAAAGTCATAAGTAAATTAAAGTTTCCTGAACAGTTTAAAACAAAGCTTACTAATCTATGTACCAAATACAGTGACATATTTGGTCTAGAAACAGAAGCAATTTCAAGTAATAATTTTTACAAACAAAAATTAAGGTTAGCAGATAAAACACCAGTATACATTAAAAACTATAGAAATGCACAAACAGAAAAACCCGAAATAGACAAGCAGGTTGAAAAATTGGTAAAAGATGGTATAGTTGAACCATCTATATCTGAGTATAATAGCCCACTTCTCTTGGTTCCCAAGAAATCACTCCCAAATTCAAAGGAGAAAAGATGGCGTTTAGTAGTTGATTACCGCCAAATTAACAAAAAACTTCTAGCAGACAAGTATCCACTGCCAAGAATAGAAGAAATTCTAGATCAGTTAGGACGAGCAAAATATTTCTCGTGCCTAGATCTTATGTCTGGTTTCCACCAAATCGAACTAGATGAGAAATCTAGAAATATAACATCATTTTCAACAAGCACTGGCTCATATCGCTTCACGCGATTACCTTATGGTCTTAAAGTAGCCCCAAATTCATTTATGCGAATGATGACGCTCGCATTTTCTGGTCTCGAACCATCACAAGCATTCCTCTATATGGATGACTTAGTAGTCATCGGTTGTTCTGAACAGCATATGTTCAAAAATTTGACAAACATTTTCAATATTTGTCGCAAGCATAACTTGAAGTTAAATCCTGAGAAATGTTCATTCTTCATGCATGAGGTAACATTCCTCGGCCATAAATGTACAGACCATGGCATCCTTCCGGATGATAAAAAATATGATGTTATTAAAAACTATCCCAAACCTACTGATGCGGATAGTGCTCGACGTTTCGTAGCATTCTGTAATTATTACAGAAAAAATACTCAAATAGCGCTACTACAAAAGGTGACTAAGAATAGACAAAAATGACGAAAGTCAAATAAAGGCAATTCTGTCGAAATACCATGACGATCCAATAGAAGGAGGCCATACAGGGATTACGCGTACCTTGTTAAAAATTAGAAACTATTATAGTTGGCCCCAAATGAATAAAATGATAGTAAAGTATGTTAAAAATTGTTTGAAATGCCAACAAGCAAAAACAACTACACATACAAAAGCCCCAATGATAATAACAAACTCACCAATCACAGCTTTTGACATTGTTTTAGTAGATACTATTGGACCATTACCTCGTACGGAGAATGGCAATGAGTATGCAGTCACCATAATATGTGACCTCACTAAATATCTAGTTACAATACCAGTAACAGATAAAAGTGCAAAAACAGTTGCAAAAGCAATATTTGAATCTTTTGTACTAAAGTACGGTCCTATGAAGACGTTCATAACAGACATGGGTACTGAATACAAAAATTCACTTATAACTGACTTGTGCAAGTATATGAAGATAAGTAATATACAATCAACAGCACATCACCACCAGACGTTAGGAACTATTGAGAGAAGTCATCGAACATTTAACGAATATGTTCGTTCATACATTTCGATTGACAAAGCTGATTGGGATATATGGTTGAATTATTTCACATACTGTTTCAACACAACACCCTCAACGGTTCACGGGTATTGCCCTTACGAACTTGTCTTTGGAAGATTACCAAGACAGTTTATTCAATTTAATAGTTTAGATAGAGTTGATCCAATTTACAATATTGAGGACTATGCTAAGGAATTTAAGTTTAGAATAGAAATAGCTTACAAACGAGTAAAAACATTAATAGATATAGGAAAAGAAAAGCGAAAAACCGAATATGACAAAACAACTAGAGACATAGAAATAGAAGTTGGAGCATTAGTATTGTTAAAAAATGATACAGCTCATAAATTAGAAAATAAATATTTAGGACCTTACAAAGTAGTAAATGTAGAGGATAAAAATAATATAAAAATAGACGTAGGAAAAAGGAAACTGCAGATAGTAAATAAAAATAGATTAAAATTATTTCAAAATTAAAAATAAAATGTTTATTTAAATAAATTAAATTAAATACAAATACCAATATATATATGTACGTACATAAAACAAAAAAAAAAAAATATAAAAATAAAACATGAAAAAAAAAAGTTAACACGAATGTAATACATACTTGAATAACTTCATTTACTAATATTACGTTATTCATCAAAAAGGGGAGATGTGGTATGCGCACATATCGAATATTCACTGTACTTGAATACAGTGCAATAAAGCGGAAATATATCGTAACATTTGTTGCAATGTTTATGCCAACAATCAGACCTAGGTCAGTTGGCAACATGACCGCGCACTTGAGGTGCAATTGGGTCACTTGACATTTATTGCAGAGTCAGTGACCCACTAGTAATACAATGCGCGCATACAGCACTTTCCCTCACTTAGAAATCAAACACCAATTATGTTAAGAAATACATAATAACGCCGCTCCGCTGCTGGCGTCACTGGCAGCGTCACTTTGCGGTTTAGAGTACTATAAATAGAATAAGAATTGTAATACAGAATCGAAGTCAAAATAAAGACATCAAACTTGGTAACATAGGAATGTAATTGACTGCTTGTAAAACTCGCATTCAAAGTAAGTCCGCATTCTTGCAATACTTTAAGGATTCGCTCTAGCTTCTCATACATCTCTTCGAACGTTTGGCTACCGATAAGGATGTCGTCTGTATAATGTATCATATCCCTCTTGTGCACTCGTTTTGCAATTCTGTCAGGAGGCGATTGAAAACGCCAGGAGCGTTCTTCAATCGAAACGGGAGTCGCTTAATGTCATACAATCCATTGATGGTGATAAATGGTATAAAATTTCTGCTCTCAGGTGCTCTCACAATCTGATAGTAACCACTGTTAAGATCCAGGATGACAATAATCCAAAACGTTTCGCCTCCAGCAGACGATCCTCAATGTTTGGCTCTGGAAAATATTCCTTCTTGATCAGCTTATTTAGGCGGCGGTAATCGACACACATTCGATCGCTACCATTTGGCTTCTTGATGAGCACCACTGGTCTGGCATACTCTGATGTGGATGTATTTATGATATCCTGCTCCAACATATTTATTTACGACTTTCAACTTTCAATCAGATTTACATGAAAATTTCATTTTAAACGCTGAATTAAAATTATATTTTGTTTTGATATTTTTAAGCTTATGAAGAAATCACACCTATTTAATTTTAAATCTTTTTAAAAAAAAATTCAAAAAATATAAGATTCGTGATATATCAACCCTATTAAATAAATTTTCAAAGCTTTGTTGAAATGAAGTTTTGTATATTTTTTAAACCAATGGTTCATATTAAGTATTAAGTAAAGTGATACGAAAAAAATGTTCAGAAATACTTTGAGTTTTATTTCCTTTTTTTAGTTATTACCATCGAACTCTCCTCCACGACGACGACAACAAGTAATCGTGGCAGCGATAATTAAAGCCCATAAAAGCAAACAATTATTATTTGAGTTGAAGTAGGTGTTGCGGGTGTGTATGTATGTGTGTAAGTATATGTGTAGTTTAAGTTAGCCTGGTTAATTTTAAGTGAAACTCATAAACGCTACACCAGCTAGTTGGTAACTAGCCCTTGAGCCTGGTCATTCCCGCACGCATCACTTCGTCGACGAGCAATAAGTTGCTGGCAATGATGGAGCAGGAATTTAGGATCTGCTTCTTGACGATGTAGTTGTCGTAGACTCCCAAGTCGGTTGGTTTCATGGGCTCTCCAGTAGCCAAATCGAGACCCACCAATTCAGGACTCAGCCTGTCCTCAACAGTCAACTTGACAATAGTGTCTTGTGCATCGTAACCGCTGTTAATGGCCAGCGTCTTGGGAATGACCAGCAGTTCATCGGCAAATGCCTGCACAGCAAGTCGGGCCTTGCCCTTCACCGAATCCTTGTACTGGGTCAATTCGTTGTAGGCGCGAACCTCAAAAGCACCCGCACCGGGCACCAGAGCCTTGTCGCCAATGGTGTTGTTAATTGCCCGCAGACCGTCACGAATGGCATCCTTGATCTGTGAACTTGTTCTCGCCAAGCACATGCTCATAGACGGAACCGGCATAGCCCAGATGCTCTTCCTGCAGATCGTCGAACGAGTTCATGGCAGTGCCACCGCAGGCCAGAGCCAACCGTTCCATGTTGCGACGCTTGGCGCGTCGCAGGGCTAGTATGTCCTCCTTGGCCAAAGCGTCCAAGGAAATGGGATCAATGCCTTTCTGATTAATAAGCACGAAGGTCTTGTCGGTGCCATCGCAGACAGCACGCTTCAGCTCGATAACCTTCTTGACGCGTTGGTCAATGAAGTCCCGTTCGGCACGCACAAACGCCTCGCGCTCCGTGGCCGTCTTATAGAAGAATCCGGAGTTGACTTCAGCTTTCTCATATTCCAGCGAAACGTTGGCAGTGAGAATGTATGCTTTTTCCAGACGCTTAGGCATATCAGGATGACGAGCCCCATGATCCAAGACCAAACCGCGCACAAGTTGCGTATCTGTGTCGGTCTTATGTTGCATCTCCATCAGCTCCACCATGTGGAGATCGACAGGCTGTTGCTTCTCGTTGGCAATAGTTAACACAGCATCAACGCACACCTCTGTCAGCAAATCAGCCAGCTGAGGATGCACTTTTGTTTTTAAGCTTGTGTTGCCAATTTCCATTATATTCTTTTTGTTGATCTCGACGGGCACCTTGACCTTGTCCAGCACTTCTAGAGCCTTGTCGCGAGCTATCTCAAAGCCCTCAGTCATAATGCGTGGATGCAAGCCCTCCGATAAATAGATGTCGGCCTGTTTGAGCAGCTCTCCAATCAGCATAACAGTTGTTGAGGTGCCATCGCCTGTGGAATCATCTTGTGCGGTACTGGCACGTGCTATCATCGAGGCGGTAGGATGCTGAATTTGCATGTCATGCAGCAGCACGTTGCCATCCTTGGTGATTTTGATGTCGCCGGCACCAGAAACCAAAATTTTAACTGTTCCTTTGGGTCCCAAATTGGTGCGCATCACATCCTGCAGACCTTTCGCAGCGCTAATGTTAATCGCCAAAGCCTGTGCGGCACGGGCAAATTCGGCTATTGGGTTCAACAAGCAAATCGAAGCCATTTCGGTGTTTCACGTTTCAACAAATATTAAATTGAAAATAAATTAAATGCAACTGCAACACACACGCCGACTTGTCAGAAAAAACCATTCTGCATATTATTTCCTCTTTGGTTCAGACACTGGGTACGGTGCTTGGGATACTGCCTGACCGGTTTCGACGATGATATTTGCCTCAACAATGCTCTTTTTTCCTATGCCTTGCAATCCAGTATACAAAACTTCGGAGAATCTCTCTAACAAGTTGCACATTTTATGTCGTTGCTTCTCAATTTTTAAATTTACAAAAAGTTTTTCAATTTTACTGTTGCTTACAAAATCTATCGGCTGATGAATCGTCCGTTTAACATCGGTTTCCGCTGGGTCATAGTTGAGCACAAGTTGAGCGCTAATAATGGCATCTTGTCCCAACAGAAAGTGTTCTTACAATAGATGGTCGCCTGCAATGTTTAATTCAGCTGTAATGATTTCCCGTCGATCTATAATCATTGCTCCGATGAAAGTGCACGATGCCTTTAATTTTGCGACTTTCGGCGTTGATTTTCCTGGCGACTGAGTGGCGCACGATACTGGGTTTGCTACCAGTATCAATGAAGGCACAATAATTGTGTGATCCCACGCAGACTCTCCTGGTAAATAGCTTGTCTTGATTTGTGGCTCCTAATCGGCTCAGATTTACAACGCGTCCTTTTCTTCTCTTTTCGGCTTGACATTTGTGTCTTGATATCTTTGTCTTTCTTAACCTCTGTTTGTGAAATAAGATGCGGCTGCATCCCGAAGTAGCTTCATTAGACAGAAGTGAATAGCCACAATGCTGTTTTGCAGTTGACGGTGCTGAAGACCTGCTCATACGTATCGGATAACTGCTGCTATCGCACGCCAGGAGCACACATTCGGAAACAGTATTCCTTTACTGTCTTTTTCGATCTTCTTGTTGCACTTGCCATACTGAAGCGTACTTCAGCTTCATCCGTGTTTTCTCCAAATTCGTCTCAAAAAGCATTCGTAAAATTGTTGACCGACGCTTGCCTCATGTTGTTGGTAGAAAGTTGCTGGTGACTTGTGACGTGTCCTCCACCGCGTTATTTAGCTGCTGTGTTGTGCGTCTGCGTGCTCATCAACTGCTCCATCATGTTCTTCATATCTCACATTTCGCCCTGCAATTTTTTAACTTGCCGCTGCCTGTGACGTCATCGCTTCTTCTTGTTGGAAAGCCTAACCGTTGGCGTCTTCATCTCTTCTGATCGTTCATGCTCCATGAGCCGCTGCACTAGCTCAGCTCGGGGACCTGAGCTTGCCAAATTTCTTGTTCGTAGAAGGACCCTTAACTTAACCCTTTTTTTTACTTAAATTTCCTTTTGTGCTTCTCAAATAATCGCACGCGTAACTCCTATTCAACCAGCGCGAGCGAAACAACTGCTTCCGCAGGCGAATTTCACCACCACTTGAAATAAAAACAGGTTTAAGACTGCGCTCCAAAAAAATCCCTTAGATGTCAGATCTGGCTACTGAGAATCCGTACGCACCTAGAAAAGAAGCTATTCCGTTATTTGCATTTTGATGTTATGTAGACCTTTTGGGAACATACCCCAATGCAAATCCATCCACGATTCTGGCCGCTACCCGAATACTTACTCTTCTCTTATTAAAAAATTAAAAAGACAGACGTTATAATTCTGCACGCGTTGCTTTTTAGTGCGTTGTTGTCGGTGCGTTGTAGAAATAACTCATTGCTCATAAATGAATGAAATAA
>JAEIFG010000184.1:0-21853 GCA_018901795.1 Drosophila sp. st01m
TCCCTAGACATCTAGCGATCTCGGCCAGGGTGCCGTGGAGTCGCTCGACTTGCCCGTTGACGCACTGTGAATTTGCGGGGCATTTGCGATATCAATACCAAAACCATTTAAAAGCGAGGTTATCGATTCTGAATTAAACGCTGCCTCGTTATCGCAATAAATGGTTTTGACCTTGGGAAACAGGTTAACTATCTGCAGGATTGGAGGTGTCACGTCAAATATCGTACGTGATGTCAGTGGTTGCACTATCGCAAACTTTGAAAACTTATCAATGCACGTCAAGAACTGTTTTTTGTCCGAGCTAAAGACGTCTATATGTAATATCTCCCCAGGATGGGAAGGAACTGGAGTGCTTCCCAGCACTTGCTTTTTCAGGTGCCTGTCATATTTGCCTTTTGTGCATACTTTGCAATTTGCTGTGACTTCGCCTGCCAGTTTAAACATCTTTAGGAAATAATAGTCCCGAAGAACTTGCTTGGCGTTTTCTTGCGCTGAACGATGCGCTCGGTTATGCTCCGACGTCATTATCTCTTTCTGTTCATTCTTGTCGATGACATCACGCACAAAATGTTTGCAATGCCACAAGTTTGTCGACGGGAACGCGAGCTTGACATCGTGCTGGAAACTAGCAAGCGTCGACAGGTCGCAATATATTGCGTTCACTGTGTTTGGGTTGACCACTTCTTTGAGTGTGTCAAGCAGAGTACTTTTGTCTGTGAAACTGATCGTATGACGAGTCTTGCCGCCAAAAAGTACGAAGTTTCTTCTTAGGGGGAACCGAGCCTCCTCTAATATTATTTGGTTGCGATAGCAGTTTACCGGTTTCTCGGTTGTCTCTATCGCATACGACAATGACGCCTCACTGTGAATGGTGGCACTGTCCGAAGGGACCTGATCAAGCAAAGAATTGATATTTGGCGTGAAAGGGCATCCGCCACGAAATTTTCTTTGCCAGACTTGTATAACATTTTCGCATCATGCGAATCTATGTATGATTTCCAGCGCTTTATTTTCGCATTGGTGTTTTTTTCGGACACTGCGAAAGTTAGAGGCTGGTGATCAGTAAAAATTTTAATGTCCTTGGTGCCGTATAGAAAATTCTGCAACTTTTCAAGTGCCCACACAATGGCTAACAGCTCTCTTTCATTTGTGGCGTAATTCTGTTTGCATTGTTTTAATGTCCGCGAGATCATAGTTATGGAACGCCCCTCCTGTAATAGGACGGCACTTATACCATTTGCCGAGGCATCTGTAGTCAGATTAAACGGCTTTTTAAAATCTGGGTACATTAATATTACATCCTCCGAAGCGAGAATGTTTCTTAACCGCTCAAAAGCGTCACGCTGCGTTTCGTTAAACTCTACTTGGACTTTTCGGGACATGTGCTTGCTCACTACCCCATTCTGGCCTCTGAGAATATCCTTTAACGGCTTCGCGATCATGGCGTAGTCTTTAAGGAATCTTCTGTAATAACTAGCTAGCCCCAGGAACGATCTTAGGCTCAAACGATTTGTTGGCTCGGCGAACTCCTTCATAGCCTTGACCTTTTCGGGGTCGGTCCTTGCCCCGCCTCTGGTCACAATAAACCCTAAATACTCAACGCTTTCCTTGAAAAACCTTGTCTTCTCTTGGGAAACTCTCATGTTGGCATCGCCTAAACATTGTAATACTGCAACGATATGCCTGATGTGGTCAACCTCATTTTCTGAGAATATGGTCACGTCGTCATAAATGTAGCATATTTTCCCTATTAGCTCCTTAAGGACGTCGTCTAGGGTTCTTTGGAAAATGCTTCCCGCATTTTATAAGCCTAAGGGTAACCGGCAGATTTCGTATTTACCACCGTTCATGGAGAACGACGTCTTCTCGCGGTCCTGTGCCGCTAAGTAGATTTGGTGGTACCCCGACTTTAAATCTAAAGTCGTGAAAAACTTAGCCTTTCCCATATTTGCCAGGATCATGGGTATGGAGTGTTGCCATTTGATTTGTCAACGTCCCATGTCGGTCTGTTGTATGGGGATCTAGATGGCCTTATTATGCCGTCTTTTAGCAACAGCTTTATTTCGTTGTTCACAATGTCTGTTACACCCATCGGGTGCAGATAGTTTTGGGGAAACCCGGTTCTTTCCCCCCCCCCAAACCTGGGAAAAACAAAAGAGTTTTAAAGAAAAGCCTCGTGTCGAGAACACCTTTTCAAGACCATCTTCTTGAAATCTTTTTACCGAGACTGGGACTTCAATATCGCCACATTGAAATTTATGCTATCACAGTCATAGAAATGCAGCTTCTTTGAGTGTTTTTATTTTTTAAGTGCCTTTGAAACCGATTATGGCATCGAATGTTCCCAGCGTGTCTAGTATTAAAAATACGGACACTTGCTGGAACACCCACATGAGGCATTTGCCGGAAATTTTGCTTGAACCCTGTATCGACTTCACTGTCAAAGGTTTGGCGACTGGCGTTACGTGCCTCAACTCATCTAGGGGCCTAACGTAATTCTTCGCCGCGACGGTATCTATCAAGATTCTTAGTGTTCTCTCAGCCAACCGCCTCTCAAGGACGGGGGAGCCGGGAGCGCTGTCAAAAAAATTCAGCGTGTCGACCTCGAATGTGGAATCGCTGCCCTTATCTGCATCGGAGACCTCGCGCTCTGGCGCGTCTTCGCATCCGTAGCTGACTGCCGCCAAGCTACGTAATCATCTTGAGCTCCGTCAAACTCCGGAACGGATTTGACGATGTCGATAGGAATTTCACAAACAATGGTTGGATCTACAACGATCCTTTCGAATACCTCTACTTGCGGGGCATCTACACGCAGGGTCGCAGTCTTTGCCTGCATTTCTGCACGGAACGTTGCTTGCTGCTGTGCCAAAGCCCGGTTCACGGCTTGACTAATCGCAGCTTGCATTTAAGATTGAATCCGATCGGTGTTCATGACTGCCACGCTCGGGGACCAGTGTTGCCAGAATTATTTGGGCAAAAACCGCCAGATGGACGAAAAAACCGGCTAAAACCTGCTAAAAAAAAAAAAATAGTTTAAAAAACAGCTAAATTGTTTATCGTTGTTAAACTAAGAATTATAGACAATATTGATCTGAAAATAAAACCAACTGTTTATTAAATTGGTTTTCCATTACAATAATGACATGGTAGTGTCAATTTCGATGACGTTCTCGTCAGAATTAACGTATTTTTCAGCTTCGTCAATCATTCTCAATGTGTAGTTTAAGCAACACATGCCACTTCTTTTAAGTCCATATCTGTAAATTTAGAAGAATATTAGAACTTCAAATACAAAATTCATAGTTGATTATGTAACTCACCTTATGGTTAGAATAGCATTTTAAGTTTTGAGATTTTTTTTCTATTTCTAAGCTATTTTTCACCAGCGAAACTTGACTGAAAACTCGTTCCACCTCTGCGTTTGACCAAGGCAAGTTCAATAGCTTAATAGCAAAGTGTGCTAAAGGAGCGAATGTGTTAACATCTCCGGCATCTCTGTATTTCAAAACTTCAGCCCAAAACTTTATCGTGTCATCTGTGTTTTCCCAATCTATCAAGTGTATTTTCTCGTAGCACAATCTTATTTCTTCAATTTTGCTTTCATTGAAGTATTCTAATACCTCTATTATACTTTTTTATTTGTTCGCAGTACTTTGTCGACTGAGAACATATTTATTTTTTCAAGAGTACTAAAGTTGTCCGGCAATCTGAAATTATATTAAAGTAAGCTTATTCTCATCGATGTATTAAATAACAAAAATATAAGTATAGGTTTTAAAAATATGAGATATATTAAATTGTCATCGATGCAATACAACTCGTGCAACAGCTTTGCCTTGTGACAACTTGAAGCTACAAGAGCAAAATGTAATTTTAGCTCAGTCCACTGATCCACAATTCTTACAACAGATGCTTCTATTGATAGCCACCTGGTATCAGAAACTCTTGGAATCTTTAATGGCGGCTATAGAAATAAAAAAGTATAATTAATATTTAAGAAACAAAAAATAACAAATATATACATACATATATGAGACAATCTAAAACATTGGTCAGCTAAAACACTGGGTGATAATAGTACATTTATCAGGACAATCACATAAACAAATAGTCAATTTCGATATACCTGGTCATCATTTAAACATTGATATAGTTTTTTGTAATTATTTGCCGAATTGAGCTTTTGGCAAACCACAAATATGTATCGCGAACAAGAAATTCCAAGGAGTCTAGAATAGTTTTATCCAACGCATGGTTTACTGCTAGTTGGACAGAGTGGCAGACGCACTTAATAAGGATCATAGATGGAGCATCCTTCTTTAGCTCTGTATAGACACTATTCCTTGTCCCTGTCATCACGCTGGCATTGTCTGTGCCTATCCCAACAAGTTTCATAACATCTAGCTTGAGTCGCATTAGTTCATTACGCAAACCTTCTGCTATAGTTTTAGCATCACCAGCTTCTATTGAAAAAAAGGCTTTAAAAAGGTAGACACCATTACACCTTTCTTTTTATTAAAAAAATTAATGGCAAGTCCTATATATTGCATGTATATAATAAGAAAAACAATGAAAAACCATATATTAAAAAAAACATATTCATATATTAATTACATACCAACTAGTTTTGTTACACTAATATCCGTTGATTCATCTACAAGCAGACTGAATTGAGAATCATTTATATCCTTAAGCAATTCTTCTCTGAAATGCACTGCCAAAATGTTTGTAATGACACTTGTGCATTTAGTGCGGAAGCAAAGGGCAGATAACTAAAATATGCACAAATAAATTAACTCAGCACTAGTGCTGAAATATTAAATTAAATACGAGTGATATTACGAAATTAAAGAATTAAATAGAAAAATTAATAAATATTGGAGCGTGAAACAAAAACGTTAGATTCAGAACTCACTCAATCCATATCTCTTTATTATAACTACTCAAGCGGCAGTGCATAGAAGCGCGATGACTTATTCTCGCATATTTGCCAAGTTCATCCTGGGAGGCCGACTGCTACGATGCCTGACTCAATGCGACTCAGATGTTTCTTGGGGAAAGGTCGTCGCAAGCTCGCGGAGGAAGTGGAGCTGCATGTTAAGCGTCGATGGTGCTTACCAGAGATCTGCAACGGACTTGGACGTGTAAGATTGAACATGTGTGCGAACAGTTCAATCAAATCAACTCATCGGATCGTTCGGAACTGGTTTAAACAAATCACTCGTATCTTTTTTGACGATCGAGTATGTTAGCGGTCAAGATTATTTTGTCATCGAGAAATTCGCAGCGTTCAGTGATTGATCATGCGATCGTCAAGGATAGCGATCGTTTGTGAGCTTTTATTTAGATCAAATCATTGATCAAAAAACGAGTGTGTATTTTTGTATGAGTTTCTTACCTAAGTGATTGTGCGCGTGTACATACATTCACACATAATCATTTAAACTTATGTATTTACGTTTGTATACATTGGCAAATATGTTCACACATTTTAATAATATATTTACATTTTAATTCATTTATTTTAGAATTTATTGTAAATTGACACATTGAATAAACATTACAAATGTAAATATCATTAAGCTAATTTCGAGACAATGTTTAAAATTAATTGAAAATGTATTTAAAAAAGAAAACCATATTTTTGTATTGCTAAAATTTCTAAGGTTTGCGCAAAGCCTGCTAATCATTCAGGTATTTGTGTTGCATACATACTCATTTAAATTTATGTAACATAGTTGCACAACAACATTGACCGTTCCCGTTCCCATGCGCTGGCCACCCGACATTTGAGCCGTGTGCGCAATACGCAGGATCAGCATTTGTAGACGACAGGGCTAGCTTCGAGTTAAGAAAATTTTGTACTTAGTTTTAGTTTGATTTTGAAAATTAATGAGTTCGGTATCTAAACGGGACAAGTCTTCTATCTTACGTGCAACACAATACTTAATAACTGGCGCCCAACGTTAAGGACCCGAGTTAAGTCAACTCACATTTTTTTGACACGATAGTACCAAAATATAAATAATAAGTTTCGGACTTTAATATAATTACAAAAATAAAACACTGACCTTAAAACCATAAGAACTGTGGCTGGCTTCGTACATAAAATTGTATTATATTAAAAACCAATGAGTAAAACCACAAACATCAATGTCGACTAAAACGACAGCATGCCGAAAAGTAACAACCATGTAAGTAGAGTGCTCATTTATACAAAAAATTTAAAATATATCAAATAAAGGAGAGAATAGAAACTAAAACTGTTGAACTGTTCAACATTTCCAATCAAAATCGATATTTGTAAGTGAAAATTCTTGTCCTTCTATAAGCAAGCAACCTTATGAGTGATAGCGAATTAGAGGAGCTGGTATCCGAAATTTCTTATCAATTGAAAGAATTAAGGGCAGAACGAGGCACCGGAAAAAGCGAAAATAATTGGTGGTCCGATCAACAATTTTTTTTAATTATTTGATTGTCTGGCTATAAGCAGCCGACATTTTAAATTTATATTTACACTAGAGGCCCCGCTTTTGCGTCCTTGCTTTGCTCGGACGCAGTCGCACACTTAAAGTTTCAGAAATATTTATATTAAAGGTTAATATAAATATTATTAATTAAATTATTCTAATATTTCCACATAAAATGCATATTTTCATTTATCACACTAATTTGCGCGCTGCCAAATAGTTCAATTCAATATCAACACGAATGTTTCATATGTAAAATCGAGTAAATTCAAGCAGCCCTTATTTTGTTTGTATGACAAAGAAAGCAATATAAATCACTGCGTCGTTCACAGGAACAAAACAGCAACATCATTCGCGATCTTGCTAGCATTTCACACTTGCGAGAGCGAACACAAAAACAAACGCGATGGCATTCTTGCTCTCTGGCTCTCTATCAGTTGCTCACGCTAAAATTGTGTATGTATGCGTACACACGCATTAAACATTTTTAACGGTGTAGTGAGCAAGCACATGTCCCGAAAGGTCCAAGTAGATTTTAATGAAACGCAGCGTGACGCTTTTCAACGGCTAAGGAACATCCTCGTGTCGGAAGATGTTATGTTGATATATCCGGATTTCAAGAAGCCGTTTAATCTGACCACAGATGCCTCGGCAAATGGTATAGGTGCCGTCCTGTCGCAGGAGGGGCGTCCCATAACCATGATCTTTCGGAAAGTGAAGCAGTGTGAACAGAACTACTCTACTAACGAAAAGAAGTTGTTAGCCATAGTGTGGGCCCTTGGGAAGCTACAGAACTTTCTGTATGGGACCAAGGACATTAAAATTTTTACTAATCACCAGCCATTAACCTTTGCAGTGTCTGAAAAGAATACCAATGCAAAGATAAAGCGCTGGAAAGCGTACATTGATTCGCACGATGCGAAGATGCTATACAAGCCTGGCAAGGAAAATTTCGTGGCGGACGCGTTGTCACGTCAGAACATCAACTCTTTGCTCGGTCAGGCCCCTTCGGATAATGCGACCATACACAGTGTCATTAACCTATGCGATAGAAACAGCCGAGAAGCCGGTCAATTGTTATCATAATCAGATAATCCTAGAGGAGGCACGGTTCCCCCTAAGAAGAAACCTCATGCTTTTTGACCGTAAGACCCGCCATACGATTAGTTGCACGAGTTGCAAAGAAGTGGTCAACCCGAACGCTGTGAACGCAAAACATTGCGACCTACCGATGCTCGCTAGTTTCCCATCGACAAAGTTCTTGCACTGCAATAATTTTCTAATTCCACTTGCAACCTATTTTAAAAAATAAAAAACATTATTTAAAGACATTAAATGCAAGCTCGCTAAGCAAGCATTGAAAACGTTCAATGCGTGCGCACGCATACATACACAATATTAGCGGGAGCAACTAAAAGAGAGTCAGAGAGAAACAGTTAGACTCGACTGCAAAGAGAGCCATGGCATTTGTTTTGTGTTCGCTTTTGCATGTGCGTAAGTGCGAGCAAAATCGCCAATGTTATTGTTGTTTTGTTTCTGTGAACGAAGCGTGCTTTGTCATCAGTGTTGCAAATTTAGCTGTTTTCCCGTCAGATCTGAAAATATGATCCAACCGATACAACCCGGGTAACCCGTTTTGCCAATTTAGCTTTTCCAATCAGATCTGACGGTTTTGTAAGTCCAACAGCGGAAGGCTGGTAAAATGTTTTTTTTTGTTTTCGTTAAAACTTTTTTCGCTTTTTTATTTTTTAGCTTTATTTCGCTTTTCTTTTTGTCCAATCTGGCGGCTTCTTTCTGAAAATGTTGGCAACAGTTTTTGTCATACATACAAAATAAAGGGCTGCTTGAATTAACTCGATTTTACATATGAGACATTCGTGTTAATACTGAATTGAATGAGTTGGCAGCGCGCACATTAGTGCGATAAATGAAAATATGTATTTGATGGTGTGAAAATATCGAAATAATTTAAATAATAATATTTATATTAACCATTTACTATAAATATTTCTGAAACTTTAAGTGTGGGTCTGCGTCCGAGCTAAGCACGGACGTAAAAGCGGGGTCTCTAGTATATATATATAAATACGAACAAAAAATAAGAAGGAACGTTGTCGGCGCTAAAGTTAATAAACCCGTGAAACACAATTCAAGCGGAGTGTACTGTAGTGCAGTGCAGCAACGACAATACTAATCGAGCCTGCAACGGGTATTCGACCAAAGCTGTAAACGTTTGCATCCCCGCCCCCACCCTATACGCCTAAGCGTATATTCGACACCTACGGTGCACACGCGCACACACCTATATCGCCGTATATCAGCGGTTGACGTCACGGCAGCATTGTCGGGTTGCATACAGCAGCGGCGACGATTGCAGTGCATCCAGCAGAGGCAGCGGTGACGGCAGCGTGGGAGTGCTTTCAACAGAGGCGGCGGCGGCGGTGGCAGAGTCTGCAGTGATTTTGGTGAGCCGTATCAATCATCCTCCCCGCCCCCACCCCCACCACACCACTCTTTAACCACGGATTGGATTGGCGGCATTTGTGCTTTAATTATTATTATTTAATTTATTTAATTTATTTTTTTGTGTTATTTAATGATTTACGTCAAAATATGTTTCTTTTTTTTTATAATATTAAAGTAAAGTCATTTATTTATCAGTGTTAAAAATCATTTAATTAGGTTTCTTTTGTTTTGTTTATTTATTCAATATTTATTTTTTATAATTTTCAATTTATAACTTTTGAATTCTTTATTTATTCTCGTATGATTTTTCTTTATTTCTGCCATCCGTCCCCGTTCAATTCAATATACATATGTATACACAAATATAAATATTTATTCGCAGGATCCCTAATAATCCCACTACATTTTACAAAAATATTTTTGTTTCATATTGCATTTTTCAAAAGTTGTATGCGTTCATTGCATTAATTTTAAATTGGAAAAACAATAATACAGCTTACACTATAACAAACCAACAACAACAATGGCGACTTTACTCGGTAGCGAACACAAAAACAAATGCCATGGCTCTGTCGAGTCTAACTCTTGCTCTCTGGCTCTCTTTCAGTTCCTCACGCTAAAATTGTGTATGTATGCGTACAAGTTAACTAGTAAATTACCATTTAAGCCATTTTACATCAATGCCACTTATAACCGCTGTCAGGGATTGCCACCCAGTTGAGTGGGCAGCCCTGATTCAGCCAGAAGTTGGGCAACCCCGATACGATAATCATCATGGTCAACTCTGTTGCACGCTGCATCGAGCTACAAGTCTAAGCTCGATCGGTGTCGCAGCCAACTTCTCCCATTTCCTATGCCTCTTTGTCTCCAGATCTCAACGAGTGATAACGTGTGGCTAAGCTCATCTGCGATCATCCTCATAAGTACAAGTGTAATCAAAAGAGTTAAGTTAAATAAACATATTGCATACCGGCACGCAGCCGCAATATAAGATCAAGCCCCAATCGTAGTCGGGAGCGACTACTCATCGCCGGCATCACCGCCACAGGAGCATCTTGGCACCACGGCTCGTCAACGGACAGCCTGGTGCGGCAATCCGCCATCGCATCTGTGAGTACTGCGGGACGCGTGACATACGCGTCTCGGTTCGCCGGACGTGGTGCATCGTCGGGTAATCACGACACGTGCCCACGCACCCAGGACGGCGGCAACTTGGTACACCGCTGACATTGCCATCACTGGCAACGCGGCGCAGCAGTCTACCATTTCGTGTGAAGCGCTGAGCGATTGGCGCGGAGGCGCTAACGTATAGCGCATCGCTGGACGCCAGCTCTGAGCGACTGACACGGAGTCGCAGACGTCTCGTGCGTCACCGGCATTAGCACTGAGCGAGCGGCGCGGAGGCGCTAACGTATTGCGCATCGCTGGACGCCAGCTCTGATCGGCTGACACGGAGTCGCAAACGTCTCGTGCGTCACCGGCATCAGCACCGAGCGAGCGGCACGGAGCCGCTAACTTATTGTGCATCGTTGGATAACTGTTCTGAGCGAATAGTGGGACGTCACCGGCGTCTCGTGCATCGTTGGATCTCAGCTTTGAGCGAACAGCGAGACGTCACTGACGTGCGTGCAGCACGGCATAGTCAACATTCGGGCATTCGTGAGTGTCACACCCACGTGTGACTCACGCCCTGATCATCAACGCAGCACCCACCTTTGGCTCAGCCCGAAGGCGTGTGTGACATCGCGGATCTGCATCGCATCCGCAGATACCAGCTTGGCGTGGATCCGACTTACAAGAAGTGTTCAAGGCATCAAGATGTTGGACATCGTCACTGAGGAAGTGACGCAGGAGTCAGCAACCGGCTCAACTGAGCGAGCGCGTTTGTGAACTCATCCCTCACGATAAGTTTTTAGTTTTTAGTTGATGCCCGGAGGAGAAGGAGCAGCAGAAAACTTCTTTATAGAATAGAGAGATTACAACACTTAGATAGCTCGAAGAAAATACTGCGCAAACAATTTATGTTTGGAGCGGAAATGCAAAAATAAAATATGCGTGGATGTAAGCACAACTAGTAAAATATGCAGGTAAACACACATGCAAACTTCTGATCGCATATCGAAACGTTTTAAGAGAAGCAAAGGGTAGATAACTAAAATATGCACAGATAAATTAACTCAGCACTAGTGCTGAAATATTAAATTAAATACGAGTGATATTACGAAATTAAAGAATTAAATAGAAAAATTAATAAATATTGGAGCGTGAAACAAAAACGTCAGATACAGAACTCACTCAATCCCTCTCTCTTTATTATAACTACTCAAGCGGCAGTGCATAGGAGCGCGATGACTTATTCTCGCATATTTGTCAAGTTCATCCTGGGAGGCCGACTGCTACTTTGCGTGACTCCAATGCGACTCAGATGTTTCTTGGGGAAAGGTCGTCGCAAGCTCGCGGAGGAAGTGGATCTGCATGTTAAGCCATACACGTCGATGGTGCGCACAAGAGAGCTGCAACGGACGATCGAGTAGCGCTCACGATTATTTTGTGATCGAGAAATTCGCAGCGTTCAGCGTTTGATCATGCGATCGTTAAGAATAGCGATCGTTTGTGAGCTTTTATTTCGATCAAATCACTATCATGGGTCATTGATCAAAAAACGAGTGTGTATTCTTGTATGAGTTTCTTACCTAAGTGATTGTGCGCGTGTACATACATTCACACATAATCATTTAAACTTATGTATTTACGTTTGTATACATTGGCAAATATGTTCACACATTTTAATAATATATTTACATTTTAATTCATTTATTTTAGAATTTATTGTAAATTGACACATTGAATAACCATTACAAATATAAATATCATTAAGCTAATTTCGAGACAATGTTTAAAATTAATTGAAAATGTATTTAAAAAAGAAAACCATATTTTTGTATTGCTAAAATTTCTAAGGTTTGCGCAAAGCCTGCTAATCATTCAGGTATTTGTGTTGCATACATACTCATTTAAATTTATGTAACATAGTTGCACAACAACATTGACCGTTCCCGTTCCCATGCGCTGGCCACCCGACATTTGAGCCGTGTGCGCAATACGCAGGATCAGCATTTGTAGACGACAGGGCTAGCTTCGAGTTAAGAAAATTTTGTACTTAGTTTTAGTTTGATTTTGAAAATTAACGAGTTCGGTATCTAAACGGGACAAGTCTTCTATCTTACGTGCAACACAATACTTAATAACTGGCGCCCAACGTTAAGGACCCGAGTAAAGTCAACTCACATTTTTTTGACACGATAGTACCAAAATATAAATAATAAGTTTCGGACTTTAATATAATTACAAAAATAAAACACTGACCTTAAAACCATAAGAACTGTGGCTGGCTTCGTACATAAAATTGTATTATATTAAAAACCAATGAGTAAAACCACAAACATCAATGTCGACTAAAACGACAGCATGCCGAAAAGTAACAACCATGTAAGTAGAGTGCTCATTTATAAAAAAAATTTAAAATATATCAAATAAAGGAGAGAATAGAAACTAAAACTGTTGAACTGTTCAACATTTCCAATCAAAATCGATATTTGTAAGTGAAAATTCTTGTCCTTCTATAAGCCAGCAACCTTATGAGTGATAGGGAATTAGAGGAGCTGGTCCTTACTTTGCTCGGACGCAGTCTCACACTTAAATTTTCTGAAATATTTATATTAAAAGGTTACAATAAATATTATTATCAAATCAAGGTTTTTCTCCCACTTTTCCTTGAAAATAAATATGTATATAATGTATATAATGTAAATAATTCTAAATTAAATATTCAGTTGAAAAGCGAAATAATGCTAAACTCTGTATAAAATTAAATTCTTCATTAGCTTTAGTGTAACAAAATTATATTAAGGGAAATAAAGCATAAATAAAATAAAAAAAATAAATAAAAAAATAAATATTATTAATTAAATTATTCTAATATTTCCACACCACCAAATCGGTAAAATGCATATTTTCATTTATCACACTAACTTGCGCGCTGCCAACTAGTTCAATTCAGTATCAACACGACTGTTTCATATGTAAAATCGAGTAAATTCAAGCAGCCCTTATTTTGTTTGTATGTCAAAGAAAGCAAAATAAATCACTGCGTCGTTCACAGGAACAAAACAGCAACATCATTCGCGATCTTGCTAGCATTTCACACTTGCGAGAGCGAACACAAAAACAAACGCGATGGCTTTCTTGCTCTCTGGCTCTCTATCAGTTGCTCACGCTAAAATTGTGTATGTATGCGTACACACGCATTAAACATTTTCAATGCTTGCTTAGGAAGCTTGCATTTAATTCGATTTAAATTAATGTTTTTAATTTTTAAAATAGCTTTCAAGTGGAATTTAAAAATTAAAATACCCAAACGAATTTCGAGAGAATGGTTTTAATGACACAGAAGGTGGGTCATCCGGTAGGATAAGAAATGTTCTAGCATCAGAAGACGTCGTGTTAAGATATCCAGACTTTAAGAAGCCCTTTGACTTAACGACATATGCTTCCGCGCATGGCATTGGGGCTGTGCTTCCACAGGAAGGCAAGCCAATTACTATTATTTCTAGGACCCTAAAGAAATTCGAGACAAATTATGCCTTCAACCAGAGGGAGCTCCTCGCTATAGTATGGGCACTCGGGAAGTTACAGCGATATTTGTACGGAACGCGAGACATAAATATTTATACAGATCACCAGCCCTTAGCATTTTCAGTCTCAGATAGAAATCCAAATGCTAAAATCAAGAGATGAAAGGTCTTTATTGACGAACATAACGCAACAATTTTTTACTAGCCCGGTAAAGAGAACTTTGTGGCAGACACGCTATCGCACCAAAACATTAATACTATGCAAAACGAGATAGAGTCCGATGTTGCTATTATACACAGTGAGCTATCGTTGACCTACACTATCGATGCCACAGATAGGCCGCTTAATTTCTTTAAAAACCAAATAATTCGCAAGAAAATGAGGGTGTTTTCATTAATGGGTTTAAGAAAAAGATGCAAACTGACGTTGTTTATACCGATTTCAGTAAAGTTTTTGATTCTGTAAATCACTCACTACTAATTCATAAGCTTGACCTTCTCGGCTTTCCCAATAATCTTCTTCTTTGGATATTTAATTATTTGAGGAACAGAACGTAAGGAGTTAGTTTCAAAACTTCATTCTCAAAGTCCATCAATTCTTCGTCTGGAGAACCGCAAAGCAGTTATCTTGGTTCACTTCTTTTTACGTTATTTATTAACGATCTTCCATCTGTTCTATCTCACTCTAATGCACTCCTGTATGTGGATGACGTCAAGCTTTGTTTAACTTATAGTGATCCTCTCTCCGATACGTTATTGCGAGCGGATGTAAATGCCATGTTTCTTTGGTGTCAAACTAATTTTCTTAATCTTAACAATGCTAAATGTAAAGTAATGAGTTTCCATAGATCTTTTCGCCATATCTGTCACTACTCACTTAATGGCATTATCTTAGAATGCGTTAATGATACCGAAAGCTCAGTTAATGATTTAGGTATAATCCTGGATCATAAGCTGAAGTTTAACAAACATTTTGATGTTTCGGTCAATAAAGCAATGGAAGTTCTTGGGTTTATTAAGCGTTGGTCCAAGAAATTTGATGATCCTTATATTACTAGACTCTCATATACATCTCTTGTTCGTCCGATTCTTGAGTATGGGTCATGGATTTGGTCCCCTCAATACGAATCATATCGTGCCAGAATAGAATCAGTTCAAAAACAATTTTTAATATTTGCGCTTCGCGGCTTGAGCTGGAACTGCACTTAATTAATCTCCCTCTCTCACTAATCGTAAAATTATGCTTGGACTTCGTTCATAAATTACTACTGAATCAAGTTGACTCAGTTAGTACATTGGACGAAATAAATTTTAACATATCTTTCAGATTAACTCGTAACTTTAATTTATATCTTCAGCATTGCACCATTAACTGGGCTTTGCATGAACCTTTTCGTATTATGTGTGTTGACTCTAACAATCTGTACCGTACGATTAGTTTGGAGTGTTCTACATTAATTTTTAGGGTCTCTATATTATTATATCTTACTAATATAACTATCTAATATTTCCCTAATTCTACCTTGGTCTGATTGGGATTTTCTGGGGTTTCCCCAATCCTTGCAACAAATTTTGGACCATTTGGTTTATCACAAGGATCATCATAACTGTCGATCCGGGAAGGAGTACTAAATAACTTGTAGGCCGAATATTTAATAAAAATAATGTACTTGTTTTCAGACTGAAATTATTTTTTAGTTATCTTTCAACTTGTTACTAGCACAGCATCAGGTATAACTATTTATTTTTATGAAACGGGCGGACGGGATTGAAAATACGAACCTTAGTATTAAACCCATTTTCGGTTTTATGGTCTACCTAAAGAGGGAACTGAGAACTGTTCTTCCCAGGTCGCCTTCTACTACCTCTTCTTCATACAAGGGAGTCAATTTATTTCCCAATCTTCTACTTAATTTTAAAAGAACTCTTTCATCTACCTGAAAAAGTATATTTCTTCAAGTTTCATTTAACCTTTTCATCTGTGTTTCCTGAGCTCTAAGTGCCTTTCTTTTATACCTGCTTCGAAATCTGACGCTGAGTAATGTAGTATTTCGTTTCGTTTTTTGTTGGTAACAGAGTGTATTGTTTAATTGTATTCAATTGTTGACTGAAAATTCAGTTCAACTGTGTCATTCAGGTTTTTTCTATTTTCAAGCACCGCGCTATTTCTGCAAGTGTGCTATAAAAAGCTTTCTACTTGATGAGCCCATTTGATGAGCTGTGTAGAGATGGAGCGTTGAAGATTTGAACATTCGGAAACAAATCAGGAGGCAGCTGCGGCGGACGTAGCGAGCATAGATGATGATAGGGGGTCACTATCCGGCAATGAGGCCGGATCACTATTGAGTGAGGACTCTACCGGTTGCCGTTTATCAAAAAGCAACTGGCTGGGAGAAAATTAAAAATATTTATCGACACTGGAGCGGCCAAAAACTACATTAACCCGTAAAATTGCTCAAAGGAGTAGTGTTGGCCTACTCCCCATTTGTTGTTAGTTCCATAACGGCTCTCACAAAATAAATGAAAAATGTTACATGTACATTTTTGGACAAAAGACCATTCTTTCTGTTAGATTCTTTAAGAGCGTTCGATGCCATCATTGGCCTAGACTTGTTAACACAAGTAGGGGCGACATTGGAATTAAAGACTAACACGATCAAGTGCGGTGAAACAACCGAAATGCTGCTGTACCACAATTGCGATAATGTAAATTTCACCCATGTTGATGACATAGTAGTGCCGTCAACAGTCAAAAGCGAATTTAAAAAGATGGTGTTGAGCAGAATTAAGGCATTTTCGACCCCTAACGAGGCGTTGCCTTTCAACACCTCAGTCGTTGCGACAATCCATAAAACCGGCATCCAATGGGAGTAGCCAAGTTTGTATACAAGGAAATAAAGTACTTGTTGCATAATGGGATCATTCGCCCCTCTAAGTCGAACACGGGAATAAGAACAAAAGATTGTTAATCGATTTCAACATTGCCATGATTTTAGCCAACTTGGGTGAAGCTAAATACTTTACCACGTTAGACCTTAAGTCTGGTTACCACCAGATCTATCTCGCAGAGCAAGACCGCGAAAAAACGTCATTTTCAGTCAACGGGGGCAAGTACGAATTTTGCCGACTGCCTTTCGGGTTAAAAAATGCTGGAAGAATTTTTCAAGAAACAATAGATGACGTTCTGCGGGAGCAAATAGAAAAGACGTTCTATGTGTAATAATTTTTTCGGAAAATGAGTCCGCTCATGTTAAGCATATTGTTATATGTTAAGCACACTGGGAGCTAAAATGTCACTGTGATGCAAACATGAAAGTCTCAAGGGAAAAGACCCACTTTTTTAAAGAAAGCGTGGAATACTTGGACTTTATTGTGACAAAGGGTAGAGCTAAAACGGACCTTGACAAAGTGCATGCTATTCGAGAATTCGAGGAACTCAAAAGTTTATACGCACTCAGGTCTTTTTAGAGCTTGCAATTTACTACAGACGCTTTATGAAGGACTTTGCAGCGATGGCAAGACCACTCACAAACTTACTTAGGGGAGAGAATGGTTTCAATGACACAGAAGGTGGGTCATCCGGTAGGATAAGTTATGTTCTAGCATCAGAAGACGTCGTGTTAAGATATCCGAACTTTAAGAAGCCCTTTGACTTAACGACATATGCTTTCGCGCATGGCATCGGGACTGTGTTTTCTCAGGAAGGCAAGCCAATTACTATTATTTCTAGGACCCTAAAGAAATGCGAGACAAATTATGCCTTCAACCAGAGGGAGCTCCTCGCTATAGTATGGGCACTAGGGAAGTTACAGCAATATTTGTATGGATCGCGAGACATAAATATTTATACAGATCACCAGCCCTTAACATTTTCAGTCTCAGATAGAAATCCAAATGCTAAAATCAAGAGATGAAGAAATGCCTTTATTGACGAACATAACGCCACAATTTTTTACTAGCCCGGTAAAGAGAACTTTGTGGTAGACGCGCTATCGCTTCAAAACATTAATACTGTGCAAAACGAGATAGAGTCCGATGTTGCTATTATACACAGTGAGCTATCGTTGACCTACACTATCGATGCCACAGATAGGCCGCTTAATTGCTTTAAAAACCAAATAATTCGCGAGAAAATGAGGGGGTTTTCATTAATGGGTTTAAGAAAAAGATGCAAACTGACGTTGTTTATACCGATTTCAGTAAAGTTTTTGATTCTGTAAATCACTCACTACTAATTCATAAGCTTGACCTTCTCGGCTTTCCCAATAATCTTCTTCTTTGGATATTTAATTATTTGAGGAACAGAACGTAAGGAGTTAGTTTCAAAACTTCATTCTCAAAGTCCATCAATTCTTCGTCTGGAGAACCGCAAAGCAGTTATCTTGGTTCACTTCTTTTTACGTTATTTATTAACGATCTTCCATCTGTTCTATCTCACTCTAATGCACTCCTGTATGTGGATGACGTCAAGCTTTGTTTAACTTATAGTGATCCTCTCTCCGATACGTTATTGCGAGCGGATGTAAATGCCATGTTTCTTTGGTGTCAAACTAATTTTCTTAATCTTAACAATGCTAAATGTAAAGTAATGAGTTTCCATAGATCTTTTCGCCATATCTGTCACTACTCACTTAATGGCATTATCTTAGAATGCGTTAATGATACCGAAAGCTCAGTTAATGATTTAGGTATAATCCTGGATCATAAGCTGAAGTTTAACAAACATTTTGATGTTTCGGTCAATAAAGCAATGGAAGTTCTTGGGTTTATTAAGCGTTGGTCCAAGAAATTTGATGATCCTTATATTACTAGACTCTCATATACATCTCTTGTTCGTCCGATTCTTGAGTATGGGTCATGGATTTGGTCCCCTCAATACGAATCATATCGTGCCAGAATAGAATCAGTTCAAAAACAATTTTTAATATTTGCGCTTCGCGGCTTGAGCTGGAACTGCACTTAATTAATCTCCCCTCTCTCACTAATCGTAAAATTATGCTTGGACTTCGTTCATAAATTACTACTGAATCAAGTTGACTCAGTTAGTACATTGGACGAAATAAATTTTAACATATCTTTCAGATTAACTCGTAACTTTAATTTATATCTTCAGCATTGCACCACTAACTGGGCTTTGCATGAACCTTTTCGTATTATGTGTGTTGACTATAACAATCTGTACCGTACGATTAGTTTGGAGTGTTCTACATTAATTTTTAGGGTCTCTATATTATTATATCTTACTAATCTAACTATCTAATATTTCCCTAATTCTACCTTGGTCTGATTGGGATTTTCTGGGGTTTCCCCAATCCTTGCAACAAATTTTGGACCATTTGGTTTATCACAAGGATCATCATAACTGTCGATCCGGGAAGGAGTACTATATAACTTGTAGGCCGAATATTTAATAAAAATAATGTACTTGTTTTCAGACTGAAATTATTTTTTAGTTATCCTTCAACTTGTTACTAGCACAGCATCAGGTATAACTATTTATTTTTATGAAACGGGCGGACGGGATTGAAAATACGAACCTTAGTATTAAACCCATTTTCGGTTTTATGGTCTACCTAAAGAGGGAACTGAGAACTGTTCTTCCCAGGTCGCCTTCTACTACCTCTTCTTCATACAAGGGAGTCAATTTATTTCCCAATCTTCTATTTAATTTTAAAAGAACTCTTTCATCTACCTGTAAAAGTATATTTCTTCAAGTTTCATTTAACCTTTTCATCTGTGTTTCCTGAGCTCTAAGTGCCTTTCTTTTATACCTGCTTCGAAATCTGACGCTGAGTAATGTAGTATTTCGTTTCGTTTTTTGTTGGTAACAGAGTGTATTGTTTAATTGTATTCAATTGTTGACTGAAAATTCAGTTCAACTGTGTCATTCAGGTTTTTTCTATTTTCAAGCAACGCGCTATTTCTGCAAGTGTGCTATAAAAAGCTTTCTACTTGATGAGCCCATTTGATGAGCTGTGTAGAGATGGAGCGTTGAAGATTTGAACATTCGGAAACAAATCAGGAGGCAGCTGCGGCGGACGTAGCGAGCATAAATGATGATAGGGGTCACAATCCGGCAATGAGGCCGGATCACTCAATTTTTAGAGGACTCTACCGGTTGCCGTTTATCGAAAAGCAACTGGCTGGGAGAAAATTAAAAATATTTATCGACACTGGAGCGGCCAAAAACTACATTAGCCCGTAAAATTGCTCAAAGGAGTGTGTTGGCCCTCCCATTTTTTTAGTTCCATACACGGCTCTCACAAAATAAATGAAAAATGTTACATGTACATTTTTGGACAAAAGACCATTCTTTCTGTTAGATTCTTTAAGAGCGTTCGATGCCATCATTGGCCTAGACTTGTTAACACAAGTAGGGGCGACATTGGAATTAAAGACTAACACGATCAAGTGCGGTGATACAACAGAAATGCTGCTGTACCACAATTGCGATAATGTAAATTTCACCCATGTTGATGACATAGTAGTGCCGTCAACAGTCAAAAGCGAATTTAAAAAGATGGTGTTGAGCAGAATTAAGGCATTTTCGACCCCTAACGAGGCGTTGCCTTTCAACACCTCAGTCGTTGCGACAATCCATAAAACCGGCATCCAATGGGAGTAGCCAAGTTTGTATACAAGGAAATAAAGTACTTGTTGCATAATGGGATCATTCGCCCCTCTAAGTCGAACACGGGAATAAGAACAAAAGATTGTTAATCGATTTCAACATTGCCATGATTTTAGCCAACTTGGGTGAAGCTAAATACTTTACCTACGTTAGACCTTAAGTCTGGTTACCACCAGATCTATCTCGCAGAGCAAGACCGCGAAAAAACGTCATTTTCAGTCAACGGGGGCAAGTACGAATTTTGCCGACTGCCTTTCGGGTTAAAAAATGCTGGAAGAATTTTTCAAGAAACAATAGATGACGTTCTGCGGGAGCAAATAGAAAAGACGTTCTATGTGTAATAAATTTTTTCGGAAAATGAGTCCGCTCATGTTAAGCATATTGTTATATGTTAAGCACACTGGCAGCTAAAATGCCACTGTGACGCAAACATGAAAGTCTCAAGGGAAAAGACCCACTTTTTTAAAGAAAGCGTGGAATACTTGGACTTTATTGTGACAAAGGGTAGAGCTAAAACGGACCTTGACAAAGTGCATGCTATTCGAGAATTCGAGGAACTCGAAAGTTTATACGCACTCTGGTCTTTTTAGAGCTTGCAATTTACTACAGACGCTTTATGAAGGACTTTGCAGCGATGGCAAGACCACTCACAAACTTACTTAGGGGAGAGAATGGTTTCAATGACATAGAAGGTGGGTCATCCGGTAGGAAAAGTAATGTTCTAGCATTAGAAGACGTCGTGTTAAGATATCCGAACTTTAAGAAGCCCTTTGACTTAACGACATATGCTTTCGCGCATGGCATCGGGACTGTGTTTTCTCAGGAAGGCAAGCCAATTACTATTATTTCTAGGACCCTAAAGAAATGCGAGACAAATTATGCCTTCAACCAGAGGGAGCTCCTCGCTATAGTATGGGCACTAGGGAAGTTACAGCAATATTTTTATGGATCGCGAGACATAAATATTTATACAGATCACCAGCCCTTAACATTTTCAGTCTCAGATAGAAATCCAAATGCTAAAATCAAGAGATGAAAAAGGTAAAGAGAACTTTGTGGCAGACGCGCTATCGCACCAAAACATTAATACTATGCAAAACGAGATAGAGTCCGATGTTGCTATTATGCACAGTGAGCTATCGTTGACCTACACTATCGATGCCACAGATATTATTTGAAGAACAGAACGCAAAGAGTTAGTTTCAAAACTGGTTTACTTCTTTTTACGTTATTTATTAAGGATCTTCCATCTGTTTTATCTCACTCTCATGCACTCCTGTATGTGGATGACGTCAAGCTTTTTTTAACTTATAGTGATCCTCTCCCTGATACGTTATTGCAAGCGGATGTAAATGCCATGTTTCTTTGGTGTCAAACTAATTTTCTTAATCTTAACAATGCTAAATGTAAAGTAATGAGTTTCTACAGATCTTTTCGCCATATCTGTCACTACTCACTTAATGGCATTATCTTGGAATGCGTTAATGATGCCGAAAGCTCAGTAAATGATTTAGGTATAATCCTGGATCATAAGCTGAAGTTTAATAAACATTTTGATGCGTCGGTCAATAAAGCAATGGGAGTTCTTGGGCTTATTAAGCGTTGGTCCAAGGAATTTGATGATCCTTATATTACTAGACTCCCATATA
>JAEIFG010000196.1:0-11321 GCA_018901795.1 Drosophila sp. st01m
TCAAACTTAATTTTTCATACTTTACTGTCAAAAAAAATTCATAACTTTGTCAAAAATTAACCGATTTCCTTGCGGAATATCAAATTTATCATTATTTTTCCCCTACTTTCATTCTGCATCAAAACTGGAAAACAAAATTTTTCATACTTTACTGTCAAAAAATATCAAGTTTTCTCAAACTTAATTTTTCATACTTTACTGTCAAAAAAATGTCATAACTTTGTCAAAAATTAACCGATTTCCTTGCGGAATATCAAATTTATCATTATTTTTCCCCTACTTTCATTCTGCATCAAAACTGGAAAACAAAAACAAAATTTTTCATATTTTTACTTTACTGTCAAAAAAATGTCATAACTTTGTCAAAAATTAACCGATTTCCTTGCGGAATATCAAATTTATCATTATTTTTCCCCTACTTTCATTCTGCATCAAAACTGGAAAACAAAATTTTTCATACTTTACTGTCAAAAATATTTCAAGTTTCTCAAACTTAATTTTTCATACTTTACTGTCAAAAAAATGTCATAACTTTGTCAAAAATTAACCGATTTCCTTGCGGAATATCAAATTTATCATTATTTTTCCCCTACTTTCATTCTGCATCAAAACTGGAAAACAAAATTTTTCATACTTTGTCAAATATTGTCTAAATAATATCAAGTTTCTCAAACTTAATTTTTCATACTTTACTGTCAAAAAAATGTCATAACTTTGTCAAAAATTAACCGATTTCCTTGCGGAATATCAAATTTATCATTATTTTTCCCCTACTTTCATTCTGCATCAAAACTGGAAAACAAAATTTTTCATACTTTACTGTCAAAAAATTTCGTCAAAAATATCAAGTTTCTCAAACTTAATTTTTCATACTTTACTGTCAAAAAAATGTCATAACTTTGTCAAAAATTAACCGATTTCCTTGCGGAATATCAAATTTATCATTATTTTTCCCCTACTTTCATTCTGCATCAAAACTGGAAAACAAAATTTTTCATACTTTTACTGTCAAAAAATTGTCTAACCTTTATGGAATATCAAGTTTCTCAAACTTAATTTTTCATACTTTACTGTCAAAAAAAATGTCATAACTTTGTCAAAAATTAACCGATTTCCTTGCGGAATATCAAATTTATCATTATTTTTCCCCTACTTTCATTCTGCATCAAAACTGGAAAACAAAATTTTTCATACTTTACTGTCAAAATTTTTTGAATATCAAGTTTCTCAAACTTAATTTTTCATACTTTACTGTCAAAAAAATTTCATAACTTTGTCAAAAATTAACCGATTTCCTTGCGGAATATCAAATTTATCATTATTTTTCCCCTACTTTCATTCTGCATCAAAACTGGAAAACAAAATTTTTCATACTTTTTACTGTCAAAAATTTAATATCAAGTTTCTCAAACTTAATTTTTCATACTTTACTGTCAAAAAAATGTCATAACTTTGTCAAAAATTAACCGATTTCCTTGCGGAATATCAAATTTATCATTATTTTTCCCCTACTTTCATTCTGCATCAAAACTGGAAAACAAAATTTTTCATACTTTACTGTCAAAATTTTTAATATCAAGTTTCTCAAACTTAATTTTTCATACTTTTACTGTCAAAAAAATGTCATAACTTTGTCAAAAATTAACCGATTTCCTTGCGGAATATCAAATTTATCATTATTTTTCCCCTACTTTCATTCTGCATCAAAACTGGAAAACAAAATTTTTCATACTTTACTGTCAAAAAAAATATATTTTAATCAAGTTTCTCAAACTTAATTTTTCATACTTTACTGTCAAAAAAATGTCATAACTTTGTCAAAAATTAACCGATTTCCTTGCGGAATATCAAATTTATCATTATTTTTCCCCTACTTTCATTCTGCATCAAAACTGGAAAACAAAATTTTTCATACTTTACTGTCAAAAAATATCAAGTTTCTCAAACTTAATTTTTCATACTTTACTGTCAAAAAAATGTCATAACTTTGTCAAAAATTAACCGATTTCCTTGCGGAATATCAAATTTATCATTATTTTTCCCCTACTTTCATTCTGCATCAAAACTGGAAAACAAAATTTTTCATACTTTATTGTCAAAAAAATATCAAGTTTCTCAAACTTAATTTTTTATACTTTACTGTCAAAAAAATGTCATAACTTTGTCAAAAATTAACCGATTTCCTTGCGGAATATCAAATTTATCATTATTTTTCCCCTACTTTCATTCTGCATCAAAACTGGAAAACAAAATTTTTTTTGTCAAAAAATTCGTCTTTCATCGGAATATCAAGTTTCTCAAACTTAATTTTTTCATACTTTACTGTCAAAAAAATGTCATAACTTTGTCAAAAATTAACCGATTTCCTTGCGGAATATCAAATTTATCATTATTTTTCCCCTACTTTCATTCTGCATCAAAACTGGAAAACAAAATTTTTCATACTTTATTGTCAAAAAAAATGTCAAAATTCAAGTTTCTCAAAATTAAATTTTCATACTTTATTTTTCTAAAAAAATGTCATAACTTTGTCAAAAATTAACCGATTTCTTTGCGGAATATCAAATTTATCATTATTTTTCCCCTACTTTCATTCTGCATCAAAACTGGAAAACAAAAAAATTTTTCATACTTTACTGTCAAAAAATATTAACTTTGTCAAAATATTAACCGATTTCCTTGCGGAATATCAAATTTATCAATATTTTTTCCCCTACTTTCATTCTGCATCAAAACAAACAAAATTTTTCATACTTTATTGTCAAAAAATATCAAGTTTCTCAAACTTAATTTTTCATACTTTACTGTCAAAAAAATGTCATAACTTTGTCAAAAATTAACCGATTTCCTTGCGGAATATCAAATTTATCATATTATTTTTCCCCTACTTTCATTCTGCATCAAAACTGGAAAACAAAATTTTTCATACTTTACTGTCAAAAAAATCATAAGTTTCCTTCTTTTCAAACTTATTTTTTCATACTTTACTGTCAAAAAAATTTCATAACTTTGTCAAAAATTAACCGATTTCCTTGCGGAATATCAAATTTATCATTATTTTTCCCCTACTTTCATTCTGCATCAAAACTGGAAAACAAAATTTTTCATACTTTATTGTCAAAAAATTTCATAACTTTGTCAAAATTAACCGATTTTCATTCAAAAATATCAATTTTCTCAAACTTAATTTTTCTTACTTTATTCTGTCAAAATAAAAAATTTTTTACTTTACTGTCAAAAAATTTTGTCAAAAATTAACCGATTTCCTTGCGGAATATCAAATTTATCATTATTTTTCCCCTACTTTCATTCTGCATCAAAACTGGAAAACAAAATTTTTCATACTTTACTGTCAAAATTGTCAAAAAATATCAAGTTTCTCAAACTTAATTTTTCATACTTTACTGTCAAAAAAATTTCATAACTTTGTCAAAAATTAACCGATTTCCTTGCGGAATATCAAATTTATCATTATTTTTCCCCTACTTTCATTCTGCATCAAAACTGGAAAACAAAATTTTTCATACTTTACTGTCAAAAAAATGTCATCAACTTTGTCAAAAATTAACCGATTTCCTTGCGGAATATCAAATTTATCATTATATTTTCCCCTATTTTCATTCTGCATCAAAACTGGAAAACAAAATATTTTCATACTTTTGTCAAAAATATTAAGTTTCTCAAACTTAATTTTTCTCACTTTACTGTCAAAAAATTCATAACTTTGTCAAAAATTAACCGATTTCCTTGCGGAATATCAAATTTATCAATATTTTTCCCCTACTTTCATTCTGCATCAAAAAAACTAAACAAAATTTTTCATACTTTACTGTCAAAAATATCAAGTTTCTCAAACTTAATTTTTCATACTTTACTGTCAAAAAAATGTCATAACTTTGTCAAAAATTAACCGATTTCCTTGCGGAATATCAAATTTATCATTATTTTTCCCCTACTTTCATTCTGCATCAAAACTGGAAAACAAAATTTTTCATACTTTATTGTCAAAAAAATGTTTTAATATCAAGTTTCTCAAATTTTTATTTTTCATACTTTACTGTCAAAAAAATTTCATAACTTTGTCAAAAATTAACCGATTTCCTTGCGGAATATCAAATTTATCATTATTTTTCCCCTACTTTCATTCTGCATCAAAACTGGAAAACAAAATTTTTCATACTTTATTGTCAAAATAATATTAATTTTTTATTTTACTTTACTGTCAAAAAAATTCATAACTTTGTCAAAAATTAACCGATTTCCTTGCGGAATATCAAATTTATCATTATTTTTCCCCTACTTTCATTCTGCATCAAAACTGGAAAACAAAATTTTTCATACTTTATTGTCAAAAAATATCAAGTTTCTCAAACTTAATTTTTTCATACTTTACTGTCAAAAAAATGTCATAACTTTGTCAAAAATTAACCGATTTCCTTGCGGAATATCAAATTTATCATTATTTTTCCCCTACTTTCATTCTGCATCAAAACTGGAAAACAAAATTTTTCATACTTTACTGTCAAAAATGTGAAAGGTTATGGAATATCAAGTTTCTCAAACTTAATTTTTCATACTTTACTGTCAAAAAAATTGTCATAACTTTGTCAAAAATTAACCGATTTCCTTGCGGAATATCAAATTTATCATTATTTTTCCCCTACTTTCATTCTGCATCAAAACTGGAAAACAAAATTTTTCATACTTTACTGTCAAAAATTTTTTGAATATCAAGTTTCTCAAACTTAATTTTTCATACTTTACTGTCAAAAAAATGTCATAACTTTGTCAAAAATTAACCGATTTCCTTGCGGAATATCAAATTTATCATTATTTTTCCCCTACTTTCATTCTGCATCAAAACTGGAAAACAAAATTTTTCATACTTTACTTGACCAGAAGACGTGGCCTCGATACATCGGGGCAAAAATATAATACATGAGAAATGGTACGGCACAGCTTCCTGCCAAGTCTTGCCATACTTTTCTCACCAAATCCACTGTAAAAAAAATACCCAACAACAAAAATTAACAAAAACAAAACCTATCTTCTTACTATTTCCAAAATGACTCTTAAAATTATTCAGTGGAATATACGTGGTTACACTTCAAACTACAGTGAATTACAACTACTTATTAAAAAATATGAACCACACATAATTGCCCTACAAGAAACACATATAAATAACCCAAACACAATTCCCATACCAATTAACTTTACTCTAATTTCACATAGCTACTTTAACTCCTTTGGAGGCACAGCACTTCTTATACATAAATCTATCCAATCAAAAGAAATACCCTTATCCAAAGAATTCGACGCATCATGTGCCGAAATCGAAACAATTAAAAAATTTAAAATAATATCAGCCTACATCCCCCCCCACTAAAAAATTCTCAACAACAGACTTAAATAATGTCCTAAATCAACACCCAGTACAACTTATTCTGGGCGACTTTAATAGCTGGGGGACCAACTGGGGCTCACCGGCAAACAATAGTAGAGGTAATATTTTACAATCATTTTTAAACAACACAAATCTAATTCTTCTTAACGACAAATCACCCACACACTTCTCCACACATAATACATACACACACATTGATCTCTCCTTTTGCACGCCTGAATTGGCAATCGATGCGAAATGGAACACAATTGACGATCTCCACGGAAGCGACCACTTCCCGATACTTCTTTCTCTGTTTCATACCAACCCCAATCAAAGTAACCACATCAAACCAATATTTAAGCTACAACTTGCGAACTGGAACAAATATACCGAACACATTAACCAACTCAATAACATTACCCCAATTACTCAGAACCTAAACAAAGAAGCTGCTAGTATCAAAAAAATTATTCTCCAAAGTGCTCACCTCGCCATACCACAAATCTCTTCGCAAACCCCACACAAAAAAATTCCATGGTGGAACAAACACCTCGAAAAACTAAGAAAAGATAAAATGCAAACATGGCAAACTCTTAAGAGATCAATCTCAACAGAAAACATATTAAAATATAGAAAGGCAAACGCCATATTTAGGAAAGAACTAAAAGATGCCAAGAGAGCTTCTATTTCTAAATTTACATCAGAAATCCAACCTTGCACCCCTACCAACATAATCTGGACAAATATTAGACGCTTCTGCGGTTTAAATAATATAAAACATATACACACAATAATCAATCCAGAGAACAATCGACCCGTAAACGATAAAATATTAATAGCCAATTCATTCGCCAAGCACTGGTCCAAACAGGCAGATAACAATAATTTTTCAGAAAATTTCATTCAATCCAAAAATTCCTTAACCCTCAACATTGTAACTCCATCTAAATCAGCCAAACTTATAGAAAAAGATATCAGCATGATTGAATTAATATCAGCACTAAACGCCTTAAAAGGCCAAACCCCAGGAATCGACAGAATATCTTACCCCATGATACAAAAAGCCCCGCATACGTTCAAAAATAGAATCCTAAAACACTATAACCATATTCTGAATTCTCACATCCCCCCAAAATTTCAAAACAAGTCTCACTATCCCAATTCTTAAGCCAAATTCAAACAAAACAGACATTAACTCCTATCGTCCAATTGCACTTAATCCATGTCTCAGTAAAATCCTTGACAAAATCATAGCCAAACGTTTGTGGTGGTTTGTCAACACAAACAAATTTATTCACACCAACCAAACCGGCTTCAAAAGAGGCAAATCAGTTACAGACAATCTACTATATTTAGATCACCTTATAACCGATGCGCTCTCACACAAAAAACACATCTCCATACTATCACTCGACTTTTCAAAAGCATTCGATCGCATTGGCATCCACGCAATAACCACACAACTCCAAGAATGGAAAATTGGCCCTAAAATTTTAAACTATATCATTAATTTTATGACCAACAGGAAAATGATATGCCGAGTGTCCAACTCCTATTCCGAAATTTTCCCACTTCAAAACGGTATACCTCAAGGTTCTCCAATTTCAGTCATTCTTTTCCTCATTGCCTACAACAAACTTGCCCATACCATTCATCTACATAAAAACCTAAGCTTCGTAGCTTATGCCGATGATTTCCACATCATTGTTAAATTTAATAAATACCAAAAGAATCCACAACTAAATCTAGACGTACTCTTCTCCCAAATCAACGACTGGTGCTCCTACTCAGGAGCATCCCTATCCACCAACAAATGCAAGCACCTACACATATGCAGAAAGCATCAATGCCAACCCCAAATCCAATCCAACAACATTACTCTACAAACAACCAACACACTAAAAATTCTAGGCCTGATCTTAAATAAAAAGTACAAATGGAACGATCACATAAACTATTTAGCAGCCTCATTACACAAGAAACTCAACATTCTTAAATGCCTCTCTTCATCTAGATTCAACTGCAATACCTATACTTTAATAAACATTCTCAAATCAACCATTATCTCTAAAATTGACTACGGGCTGATTTTTTATGGTAACGCCCCAAAATCTGTCCTTAAAAAAATCCAATCAATTCTTAACTCTTCTATCAGAATCGCCCTTGGAGCCTTTCAAACTACCCCCATAAACAATCTACTGCTAGAAGCGAATCTCAATACAGTACACGAACGACAAACGTTTCTCACCACTAAAGTACTTAAAAACTTAGCATCAGCAATTCAGACACCCATACACCCCATACTTAAGAAAATTGCCACAAACAGGAAAATTTTAAACAAAATACCATCAGTGGTATGTAGTTGTCTTAACCTTTGCTACCAATTTAATATCCAACTTACGGTACTTCCTGACACAACACCAAAAAAACCACCCTGGGAACTTCCCAGAGACGCCATATTATTAGATCTTACCTACCTCAATAAAGAAACAACAAACGCCCTCATTTACCAACAACATTTTCAATATATTAGAAATTCACACCAAAATTACAAATTTATATTCACCGACGGATCAAAAACCGACACATACACTTCCTACGCCATAACGGACGAACAAAATTGCATCAAAAGAGGCATCCTAATGCCATATAGTTCAATTTTTTCGGCAGAATTGATAGCAATCTACGAAGCCATCCAGGGAATAAAAAAAAATAAATCAAATTATATAATATGTTCTGACTCACTAGCAGCACTCACAGCTATAAACAACACTAATAATACAAATTACTACGAATCGTCCATCAGGGCCAACTTGATACACAACACCAAAATTAAACTTCTTTGGGTCCCTGGACACAAAAATATTAAAGGAAACGAACTAGCTGACCAACATGCCAAAAATGCCTCCCAATATCCCCTCATCTACACTCAAAACTCCAATACCACCGACTTCTTAAAATTAATAAAAAACAAATTAGCAGAACAGAAAATAAATAGACTGAATTCAACCTCAACATGGTATAAAAACTTAAACTCTACACACCCATTGAATCAAAACTATACAAAGCCATTTGAACAAGATAAAATATCCAGATACACCCAAACAAAAATAACCCGACTTCGCCTTGGACACACCAAACTCACCCACCTCTCCTATATGAACAAAAACCTATCCAGCACCTGTCCCTTTTGCACAGGCAACATTACCACCTCAATTGCCCACATTCTATCCGATTGCCCAACCTTCACAAGACACCGCTTATCCACCTTCCTCAACGAAGATCCCATTTTACTTCTCTCCAATCCTACAATAGAAAACGCCATTAAATTAGCAAAATATATTAAAATAACAAACCTTATACACCAACTGTAATTATAATTATAACCTTAAGCTGAAGGCCCTAGTCGCCATGCTAGAATTAAGTTAGGTCCTAGTTTTAAACTAATACCTTGTTTGTGCGGAAGCTACTCTTTCGCTTTAAATTTATTTATTCCCCATATTACAATAAAATACAACATCAACAATATAATAATGATTCGGTGATTGCTGATAAGCACTACCTAACTGTTGTCGACACGAGTGACAGAAACGATGACCTAACTGTCTGGAACTAGGAGTGAGTAAAATCAAAGCCAAACAATAGGCCGTGACAACTCACCAAGCACCAGCGCCAATAAATTCGCTCTCTTAAGCGACGGATTGCCCAATAAAAAAATAAACGAAGATGACAAAAAAGAATTTCTCGAAATGGTAATTGAAGACAGCACTTCTCATTCTGCCAAGCCCCCACCCATCTTTCTGTCTGACGTTAATGAAATAAGTGAGATATATATAATGTGACACACATTGGTTACGCTATTGTCAACATAGAAACACTTTGCAAAACCAATGTGTCAACAATAATATCAATAAGCGTGGTTAGACTCATCGATGGAGCTGTCAAGTGATCGGGCAGTTGGCAGCACGACGTGACCAAAGACAGACGTGATTAAGAGCTACATATATCTTTATGTTTAATTACATTCTTTATAATTTCCTTTTAAATATAATAAGCATTACGAAAAGTAACCTGACAGTTTCCGAAGTGGGATACGAAATCATGTCTGCGCGAATAAAGTAATTATAAAATAAAGATTATAAGACCTGGAAAATGGCATGTAATAGCAAATATTCAAGGGAAAACGACGCCACAAAGGGCAACGAAAAGATCGACATAACGGCAACGAAAAGCAAAACGGTTGATCGAAAAGGGAAACAACTACAAAACGGCACGTAATAGCAAAACGTCGAAGTTTCTAGAAGGCAGACATTCAACGGAAAAGAGTGAAGGCAACGATAAAAGGAAAAAGAAACGGTACAACGAGAGCGGCAAACGAGAAAACATTGCAAGTTGAGAGTCTGAAAATTAGGGTTGCATGATATTTTTAAAATGTCGTATCGATGATTTTCGATATTAAAAAAGTATCAATTTAATAAAATATATATCGTCTTAAAAAAATCGATATATTGATATTTTCGATATTTTTTGGCTATTTTAATTAAATTCTATAATAAAGAGAATAAACAATTAAACATTTCAAACAATTGTAGTTAATATATTTAGTTGCTTATTGAATATGTTAATATAACATTAGTTGTTTAAATTTACGTCTATTTCCAAAATTCTTTAGAAAGTGATTTTAAAAACACTCGTTGTGTTATGTGATCATCAGTCATCCGACTGCGCGAATCGCAACATACACCTTTAATTGCTGAGGCCAGCCTCTCCGATGACACCGAGCTTCCTGGTATAATTAAATGCATGAGTGCCAGTTTAAAAAAGTTTGGCATCGAATCTTTTTGGGATTGCCAGTAATAGATGACATCCGTCTCCCATTTTTCCAGTGGCAAACTTAGAAAAGTTTTAATTCATTCTCATTCGGATCTTGTATTTGCGGGCAATTTATTATTAGCCGATTGTGTTCCTTCATAAAATTTGCTTTGGTGGACGCTTCCTCTCCATCGCTCTCCAAATCAATGTTGTATGAAATCTGTAAAATTTATATAGAAATGAATTAGTTATTGACAAAGTAAAGATGTTATCATTAATATCTTAACCAATATTTTTTAATTTTACATACGCTCTCTTCACCGCTGTTTGAACGCATTTCCGCGTAAAGATCTTTTCTTGCCTCAATTTCACATAAGGGGGTGCTTAAATACTTCTTCTTAAAGCGGGGATCTAATAGTGTTGCCTTAGTTAACCATTTATTATTTTTCAGGGCATTGAAACGCTGTGCTGATATTTGTAAAAGCAAATCCTTTGTGTGAGCTCCTTCAGGGGTTTCAACTTTTAAAATATTTAATCTGCTTGTTATTAGTGAAATCATTGGTATAACTAAGCTGACCGTAAAGTATTTTTCGCCGCTGACTTTTTCAGTTGCTTCTTTAAAAGGTTGTAGCAAATTACAAAAATCTTTACAAACATCTATTTCAAAATTTGTTAGCACTTCGGGTAAACCTTTAACGGAACTAGATCGGTTTATCAATACAAGAGCCACTTCCTTGGAAAGATTTAGGAATAAAACTAGCATATCCAAACAAGAGTTCCATCTTGTATCAACATTTTGGATAAGAGTCTTCATTCGACCTTCTGGTACTCCATCATCGGACTGCAATTTTCTCAATGCATCCATTGCTACGGTACTGTGCTTAAAGTGCATGACAATACGTTTAACTTTATCCAATACATTAGAGAACGAAGAAGCTTTTATTGCGTCATCTACTACCAAATGAATTGTATGTGCAAAACACGGTACATGTTTGCCGTTACCCAAAAACAATTTTGACGCTGCTTTCATGTTGTTGGCATTATCAGTAGTTAAAGTTCGCCATTTGTTTCTATTTATGCTAAACTCTTTGCATGCATTTCCCAACAGAGTGTAAATATT
>JAEIFG010000206.1:0-36012 GCA_018901795.1 Drosophila sp. st01m
ACGATCTGGTAGCGTCCTTGCATTCAATGCCCTGAAATCACCACACGGCCGCCACTCTCCATTTGCCTTCCGCACCATGTGTAAAAGGCTCGCCCAGTTGCTGCTTAAAGCTCGACAGATTTCGCGTTCGACCATGTACGCGAACTCTTTTTGCTGCCACCAGCTTATCACCAGTAAGTCTGCGTGGTCGAGCAAAAAACCGCTGGCCCAGTTTTCTCAATAACGTGCGTTACGTTTGATGCGGATGGTTGAGAGTGCTGCTTGCTTACTGAAAGAAGCTGAAGTTCCCCCTAGCAAATCACAAAACTCGTTGTTCGTTAAGTGTGATCGCAGGCCAGAGATTGTTGCTATCAAAGGAATGATTTGAAGTTGCTGCGAAATTGTGGACTCTTTCAATTTGCGTCGCTTAACATCAACCAAGAGGTCATAGTGACTGAGGAAGTCGGAGCCAATGATAGGTGTGTTTACTTCCGCCAGTATTAATGTTCACACAAATTCTCGTTGCAGTAGTGTTAATTTAAGACGCCTTTCACCAAATGTTTTGATGGGTGTCCCATTTGCTGCAACCAACGCTGAACTGTTGAATTTGTTAGACTTGTCTGCTGGTTATGCTGGTAACACGGAAACATCTGCTCCCGTATCTATTAAAAATTTTTGCTGTGTGCCCTTGTCAAAATCGGTGATGCGAGCTATATGCATCTTGAAGAGCGCTTTAGTTTTTTGCGGCATAGACAAAAGTGCACGGGGGCTTGCACTTTCGCTTCTTTGCCAAATCTGGCGTGATACCAACATAAAGATGCCGAGCCCTCGGTAGCTTAATCCTTTGCATTTTTTTGTTTTTTTTTAGAATCTGCTCCAATCGGTCAACACGCTCCATAACCTCTCTGATCCCAGCTGGAGGTGTGGCTATTGTGATCATGGCATTTGTAGCATCACCAGCCTCTAGTACATTGTCCGCCAATTTAGCTAATCCCTGTAGATCCTCTTTGGTCGTTGCAGCCACAGGGATTTCAAAAAACTCGGTGCTGATTCTATCTTTGGCCAGACTGCGCATTGCGCCGAGGATGGTGGGCCATCTCGCTGTGTTAAATGTATTCTTGAGGTCGAGAGTGATGATGGTGCAGTACTTCTTGCTGCCGCCAAGCCATCTGACACCATCGAGTGTGTTCTTGGCTAAGTCCCTTACTGATTTGGATTGTAGGACGTTGGGGCTCTTAGTGAACCTTTCTATGCGCGTGTAAAGTATGCGTTCGATAAGCTTGCCCACGATGTCCAGCAGACATAATGGGCGGTAGCTGCATGCTGCATTTGGAAACCCTTTGCCTTTCGGCAGAACGACCAGCTTCATACTTTTCCAACGACATAGCGTACTCTGTGTTGGGAATAACTCCGTCAGGATGCTAGTCAGCTAGTCTAGCTTGTCCATTTGTGATATCCATTGGCTCAAGCTGGTATGTCACATATCGTTGAAAAGGTTTCTGACGTCCCATGCTTGTCTGATGCCACTTCTCTTCTGTCTTGTCTTTCGGGCACTGAATGAGATTAGGGCGTGGTGTTACGCCTTCGTGAATTATCCAGTTTGCGTTGGGCACTAGACCTCTGCTAACAAAAGTGACATCAATAAATGTTATTAAACGTTGGCTTGAGGCCATCGTTTAGCAGTACTAGGTCTAGCAGATTCAGAGCATAAATTACGGCTCGTCCCCTAGTATTGGATGCCCGGTGGCCCTATTCTGTAGCCCACGCGTTGAGGTCAGCTGCTAGGACTACCGTGTTATGTCCTCTCGCATGGTTAATAACCTTGTCAAGCATCTCCTCAAATTGGTCTAAACTGTCGGTGGTGATTGCCGCCTTCACAGCTCATCTCGGAGCACTCCTGAATTTCCTGCACCAGGGAGGTATGGTAAACTCAGAAGCTCCAAACCAAACACAGTATATAGTATGTTGAGAGAAAATATATAAGATCAAACACTGTAAAACGATATAAAAGAATATATATCTGCTTCAAGAGTAGTATAAAAATTTCCAATCTTGCAAATCCCAACATAAGGACCCTTCAAGGTTAGAGGAAGAAACCAGCTACTGGTTTTTACAAAACACAATTGAATTTTATAACAAAAATGTCATTAAAAATTAAATATATTTTATTTTTTTTCCAACAAGCATATAACATTTATTACATTTTTTATTCAACAATATAAAACATATTCTATATCTCGATACCAAACACATGCCAGAAAATGCATGCGGTAATCCTGGGACAAACCAATGACCAGACAAAACCCATACCAGCTCCTAGAAACATACAATTCGTGAGCTCAGGTTTTTGACAGCCACCTTAGGTTCCCCTCAGAAATCAGTAAGTCCAGTACTTTCCACGCACACAGTCTCGAAACTAAAACAACTTGAATCCATTAATGACAAGGGAAGTAAACTCAAGAAGGTTGGTGGTTGTCGATCTACACCTCATAAACACATGCTGACTTGGAGAGATAATAGAACCACACAAATGTTGAAGATGAGAAGTCATTATTTTCTCAAGCAACTTGGGTATTGCAGAGAGCTTAGCAATATCCCTATAGTTCTGAACATCGCACTTAACACCCTTTTTGTGAAGGTGTATAATTTAGGAGTCCTTCCATAGGCTTGGAAAATATGAAGAATCGATTGATAGGGTATATAATTTATGGAGCGGACTACATAAAGCTTCCGCACAGTACTTTAATACAGAGACAGGCACACCATCAGGACCTGGCGTGTTTACTGGCTTGATTAATTTAAGTTCACAAAGAAGCGAGCTTTCTGTGAATGAAGGGCTGTAAATATAGTTTATACTACTAAGATTGTACGGGTATGAGTTACCAGCATTGATATTACTCATACAGTATGTAGTTTGGAAAAAGTCAGCAAATAAGTCAGCAATGGATTGATTAGTATTAGCTTGAATGTTATTAAAGGAGAGAGATGATGGAAATATACAGCTTTTCGCTTAGAGTTAAAAATTTGTAAAAGTGTTTAGGATCCGTACAGAATTCGAGCTTACAACGTTGTAAGTAATTTTTTAGCACTGAGAATTAAGTACCAGAAAATTCGAATTGGTAAATAAATATCGGGAGAAATAATAAGGACTTTCCGACTTTTTATACCGTTTGAATTGCTTAGATTTAGCATTTCTTAAATGTGATAATTCTCTAGAGAACCAAGGAGGTCGTAAACCCAAATTTATCAAAACTGATATAAATGTCAAGTTCTGTTTGCTGCCGACCTTAAAGTTCTTTGATGCCATTCTGAGCACTGACAGCTTGAAAGAGCTGAATGCTCAAATCAAAGTAAGCACAAATATAATGACTGAATAAAAACAAAATTCACATTCCTACCAACGAAAAGAAATTTGAGGCGTTAACACAATTGTTCCGAGAACGGAACACCTAACTAAATGTCAGAGTGACGAATTAAATGAACTTCTTAAAAAATACACAAACCTTTTTGCATAATCACATCAAAAACTGACCTTCACTACTAAAGTGAAGGCAGAAATACAAACTTCATTAGACTCACCAGTGTACTCGAAGTTTTATCAGTATCCATGAGTCGGAGGTAAACATGAACGTCTCCGAACTGCTTAATGATGGGATAATCAGACCATCAAGGTCTCCAATTGTGTACACTTGTCGACGCATTGCTTTCGATCTCTAGCAGTAGCTCTCCCAGTCTTTTTTATTTTTTTGACATGTTCAAAATCGCTTAGGTTTGGATCCGCTTTCAGCTTACTGAGCATGTCTACATACGAATCTTCGCCAGTTTTTTCAGATACCAGTGCCTCAGGTGTCTTGCACAGGCGCTTAGACTTAGCGTTTGACCATTAATGAATTTTGCTGGTGTCCTTGGTGATAGACGCATAGCTGACCGAATATGGTGCCTTACCTTTGGGGCAATACTAGTAGAAGGCTGCACAGGTGCCGCTGAGCGGTCCTTCTTCGGCTGGGCTTCCGTTTGAGTAGCGGTGTTCCTGAAGATGGCCACCTACTATTTTGTGGCTGGTGTATCATCTGCTAGCTTGTGGTGTTGAATGCTGGAGGGATCAACTTATCTACCTCTACCGCGTCGAAATTGCTTGTCATTCCAACTCCTGGCACTATAGTTCCTACACCTTTTGGGGGGGATCTGGACATTCTGGAGCTCGTCCTGAATGGGTCGTCCTCGTTGGTGCCAGTGCCCCCATTGGGATATCTTTTTATGCTCTCTAGTGGCAACGGCAGACGTTGGACACTAAATTTAGAATGGGTCCCACGTGGCCCAATTATTTCTCCTAGGCGTTCACCGATGGAGGTTATTCTGCCTCATTTCGGTCACCAGAGCCTTCACATAGGCACTGCAATGATGAGAGGTTGATTTTCAGTCTGTCCGCGAACTTTTTGCCTCTTCCGATTCTACTCTGTGAACTTAAATGTATATTTAAATTTTTCGCCCACTAAAATAACCAAAACTCAAATTTTAATAAAAATTAAACTTAATTCAGAGCTGGCAGCACAATCAATGAAATGAAATGATCAAATCGAATCCGTCTGTTTACGTGTTTGTGTGTGTGTGTGAAAGTCTGGCAGAATGCGTCTGTGAGATTTAAAAGCTGTACAAATTCATAATAAAATTATTAAAAAGCTACAAACTTAAACTACAACAACATCCGGCCGTCATGTGCAGTTAGCCCCCTTATGCTTAGTTTAATTAGTCTTCGAATTGTAACAAAGAAGCCTCCGATTTGACTTAATAAAGAGTAATTTTTTTCATAAACAAAAAACATATAAGGAGTTAACTGGCGTCCGAGCAGGGACCAGTGAAAACCAAAACTAAAGTGTAAGAACAAAGCTAAGTTATCCGTTCGTGATGGGTGACAGTGGATCTTAATTGATCATTGCTCATCGGTGGACTTCAGATCTGCATGATCTGTTCGCAGAGCACCGTCATTGTCTACTGGTCGCAGGATCCCCAGTAGTAGGATTTAATCCGGACAGTCGGGAGGAACAGCAACATCAATCCTTTTAATGTAAGCTAGTGATTAAGTCTATTATATAAAGTAAAAAGACAAAAATCAAATTCAAACATACTAAACATAGTATTTGGCAAAAATAAATTTTAACATAGCATTTGGCAAATCTATATATAGCAACATATTCATTCTTCATATAAAAAGCTAAGCCGATCTTTTGAAAAGCTTCACTCTTCAAAATCTTCATAGATAAGATTCTCCCAAGACACCAACCGCTTAACGGTAACAAGCTTAATGATCCGATAAACAAAAATGTAAAACTAAGTAGAACTTAAAAGATTTATGTTAATCCTCTGCAAAAGGTTTGCTGGGCCGAAAGAATAATTTGTCTGAGTCCATAACTGACCTCTGATGAAAACAATATCAAATAAAGATAATAAAAAATAAATAAAACAATATTTTTTATTAAATCTATCATCTAAAAGGTTATTTGGCGCAGCCGGTAGGATTCCGAAAAAAGTCCTAGTAAAACTTGATATCCTTTGACAATCTAGTGAGAAAAAGAAACTTGTACGACCAAGTAACCTTTCTGATTGTACCCGCGAACTGGCCGCAACAAAGTGATTCGGTTCGTTTAAAGTGACTAAAATCGGTATCCGCACAATGACCTGTGCGATCGGAGTTAATTCAAAGACCTAATTTTGTGGCCCGCTTCGTGAAGTGAGACCGCCACTAAGGTGTAATAAAATTTTAAAAAAATCAAGGTTCACAGTACAGTTCACATAGGACATAGGTCTCGACATTCTGTAGCAGTCTGTGAACAAAAACAGTAGCTCACTTAACCAAAAAGTGCGACCGCTACAATATATAAGACAATCAACATTGCAGTTCACTTAAGGCATAAGTCTCGATATACCGCAGCAATCTGTGAACAAACACAGAAACTAAACAACTACAAAAAAAAAAAACTAAAAATCATTGTTTAAACAACATTTTATAAATAAAACTAAAATGGCGTCAGCAACAGAAAGTTTGTCTCAATTACTTCGGCAAATATGCCAAGTACCGCAATTCTCTGGACACCCATACAGTTTCAGCACGTTCATCAGACGTATACCTGTTGAACGACATTCGACAGAAGGCAATCATATTTGGAGCTACTGTCGAGATGCGGAAAAAGTTGCCCATTTGGAATGCACAACGAATGGACAACTTTAAAAAACTTTAATCACGGATTTAGGCTCAGCGCCTGGAATTGCTAAGAAGGTTGTATTGCACACCCTTTAAAGGTAACTTACGTTTGTTCTGTGAACAATTAGAAGATAAGTCAACTGTAATTATAAATAAGTCTTCTAATGCTAACTTATTTATAATTACAGTTGACCGAAATAATACTGCAGTTTATGCACAAGCAATGGCAACTACTATAAAAAATATCTCACGATAGGCTGTTCATGACCTTAGGGGTGACCTTTCCAAAATTAAAAAAATCCCCCAACAAAAAAGGTTTTTCCAAAAAAAAATTAAAAAAAAAAAAAAAACTACACTAAACTTAAAAACAAAAAACAAAAAACCAAAAAAAAAAAAAAAAAAAAAAAAAAAAAAAAATACAATACCGTTAACAATCAAACCTCTTCTAAACAAACTCCTTCGAGCAGACAAGAGCAATTTGATCCGAACAGAAATTTATACAACGAATTCAGAACAGACTTACTTCATGAACGTCAAAACGACACCCGAAACAACAATCAGCGTACCCAACAATCAAGAGACAGCGGACTGTCACGTATGCAGATAAATGAAAGCCATCATCAGTACGAACCAGATTATGACCACTACAATAATAACGACGAACGAAGATCAATTACAGAATACTCAGACAAAAATGTTTACAGATCAGCAATATCAACAAGATGAAATTTTTCCAATACAAGCCTAGGATCCCACCAATATATAGAGATCATGTTCAAGAACCACAGATGTAGATGCATAGTTGATGCAAACTTATTCAACCTCCAAGTTAAAAATAAACAAATAACTGTCCGAAGTATGATAGGCTATTCTAAATTAAATAAATATGTAGACCTTCCGGCCAACGATCTATCGGGTTTTCAGCTATAGAGAAACGCTAACTGAATGCCAGATAATAATAAACTGTATTTGCTTAATTCTAATTAATAAATTGAACTCAAAATAGCTGCTTATGTGAGATCGGGCGCTGTCTCTTTCTGTCTCTCGAGCAGGGTTGTCTTACTTATCGACCTGTGTTATCGGCTCGTTAGAGTGGCCATACTTTCTGCTCTCTGGTGATGCCAGTCCGCCACATAACGTCCCTCCAGATAACGCCTTATAAGAAACGTTCTGTAGGCCAAAAAATTTGGCCTCCGGACCGAGTAGTTTCTGTCGTCGCAGGACGCACTGCTGTTGGTGGTTCCAGGGTCCCGGAAATAGCATCGGGCTGTACACACGGGATACCTGAATCGGGGAGACTGTCCAAGAATGCAGCATTTAGTCGGTTGATTGATGCATGATGGGTATTATGCCGTGGTTCGCAGTCGATACCTAGAATGCGCATCAATCCCGAGAACAATGATTGTCTCGTCTATGTTGATGTGGTCAAAACGCTGATCTATCGGACCATAACTCTCCAGTGCAGTTCTATTGTGCCGCTGAATTTTATATTTCTGACAATGCAGGCAGGTTCAAACAAAGTCACCAATGTCTTTAGCCATGGACGGGCAAACAAAACGATCCGATATTAATTTGGCCGTTGCTCTGCGTCCAGGATGTGACAGCTGATGCAATTTTTCCATAATTTGTCTCCGCAGCTACCTGGGCACGAATGGACGTATCTTTTCCCCACTTTCATCGCAGACTACCGAAGCTGTTGAATTAAGGAGTGATGTGCTCTTCAATTGGAGAGATGTGCTGTTACTGTGTATGACTTCCTGAAGCTCTGGGTCGTCTGCTTGTGCAGTTGCTAACATTTCAAAGTCAATATCAGTAATAGCATTGATCCTCGAGAGCACGTCAGCCACCTCATTCTCATTTCCAGGCAGGTGGCGAATGTCAGTGGTAAATTGACCAATGAAATCGAGTTGTCTTGCCCGCCTCGGAGGTGCTTTGTGAGAATGCAAATATTAATTGCTTATGGTCTGTGAATGTGGTGAAACACCTTCCTTCCAGCATATAACGAAAATGGTGAATCGCTAGATAAATTGCGATTAGCTCTCTGTCGTATGTGGCATACTTCTTCTGGGCGGGTCTTAGCTTTTTTGAGAAGAAACCTAGCGGCTGAAGGTGGCCGTCTACGAGCTGGTGAATGACCGCTCCAACAGCATTGTCTGATGCGTCCGTAAACAACAGCAGTGTCGCGTTTGCAAGTTCTTCCTTGCAAGTATGAAAAGCGCATAGTGTATCATCTGTCCAGCGAATCGGCGTAGTGTCGTTCTTCTTATTCCCAACTATCAGAGTTTGAAGCTTCGCCTGACTCTCCGCTGCATGAGGGATGAATGGACGGAAGTAGTTTACTATTCCAAGAAATCTTTTCAATTGACTCTGGATTCTAATGGGAGTAGTCTATTGGCTGTGATTTTTTTGACCCAGGAAGTGCACTTCTTGTTTTCCGATTTGACATTTGCTGGAGTTGACTGTGAGGTTATTCGCCCTTAGCCGCTCGAAAACAATTCTCATGTGAACCTTGTGTTCCTTGACGCTGGTAGATGCAATGAGTATTTCGTCTATGTAGACGAAGACAAATTCCAGGTCCTGCAGAACGTTGTACATGAACCGTTGGAAGGTCTGCGACGCGTTGCGCAGCCCAAACGTCATGAAGCAGAACTCATGTAACCCAAATGGAGTCGTAATTGCCACTTTTGGGATATCTTTCTCCTCCACAGGGATATGGTTATACGCGCGTTGCAGGTCAATTACTGAAAATATGATTTTGGTGTATAATTTTAGCATTTCTACCGATTTTATTCTTAATTTTTGCAATTGAACCATTGACAAGTGTTTTTAAATAATCGATTGCGTACGCGTCCAGTGGCCAATCCTACATTTACATTGATAATGCAACAGTTTTAAAGGCCTGATAGCGGTTTCAGCAGGTTTTAAGTGCAGCTGCGTGCTGTGTGCTTGTGGGTTGTGGGCGGGTTTTGGGTCGCAGAGTGCGGAGCGCTGAGACATTGACAACAATTACATACGCATAGTAAGATCACACGCCGCATTCACGAAAACAAACGCTCGTTGAAATAATTATAACGTGGAGCATACAGAAATCGGGATGCGATCGCGTAGCAATTCAGGCGTTCGCCTGGACTACTACCAGCGGATTGTGCATCGTCTGATATTGGCACATCAAGAGCCAGTAACCGGTCTGTTTCCCGCCTCAAACATCAACTCGCATGCGTGGATACGCGACAATGTATACTGCATTCTGGCCGTGTGGGGCCTGTCCATGGCCTACAAGAAGATTGCCGATCAGGATGAGGATCGCGCCAAGTGTTATGAGCTGGAGCAGAGCTGTGTTAAGTTAATGCGCGGCCTTCTCATGGCCATGATGAATCAAAAGGACAAGGTCGAGAAATTCAAAATGACTCAAAGCCCTTACGATTCACTCCATGCCAAGTATTCCAGCAAGAACGGTTTGCCCGTTGTAGCTGACAACGAATGGGGACATTTACAAATCGATGCTGTTTCCCTGTACCTGCTCATACTGGCACAAATGACCGCCTCCGGTCTGCAGATTGTCTTCACATTGGACGAGGTATCTTTCATCCAAAATTTGGTATTCTATATTGAATCCGCATACTCGATTCCCGATTATGGCATCTGGGAGCGTGGCGATAAGACCAATCATGGTGAACCCGAGTTGAATGCCAGCTCAATTGGCATGGCCAAGGCCGCTCTTGAAGCCATGAATGAGCTAGATTTGTTTGGCGCACGTGGAGGACCCGCCAGTGTCATTCATGTGCTGGCTGATGAGGCGCACAAGTGCCAAGCTGTGCTGCAGTCGATGTTGCCACGCGAGTCAAACAGCAAGGAGCTGGACTCGGGACTGCTGTGTGTGATTGGCTTCCCGGCATTTGCCGTTGATGATGCACAGCTCATACTCAATACAAAAGATGCAATATTATCGCGACTACAGGGAAAGTATGGCTGCAAGCGCTTCCTGCGAGATGGCTATCGTACACCCAAAGAGGACCCGTCCCGACTATATTACGAACGTTGGGAGCTCCGCATGTTTGAGAATATTGAGTGCGAGTGGCCGCTCTTCTTTTGCTATCTGATACTGTTCCATGCATTTCAAAATGATAAACGTTCGGTGCAGGAGTATGCCGATAAACTGGAGAAGATCATGGTACGCTCCGAAGATGGCACACTACTGATACCCGAAAGCTATGCGGTGCCCCAGGAACTTGTTGGCGCAGAGTATCAAAAGCCTGGCTCACAAAATCGCGAAGTTGTTGGCCGCTGTCCATTTCTATGGGGTCAGTCGCTCTTTATTTTAGGTCGTCTGCTGCAGGAGGGATTTTTGGCTGTGGGTGAGCTGGATCCATTAAATCGTCGGCTGGGCGCGCAGAAGAAACCGGATGTTGTCGTCCAGGTGGTCATCATAGCCGAGGACAATGAAATCCGGGACAAACTGGCCGAGCATGATCTGCACGTTCAAACCATTGCTGAGGTGGCACCCATTGAGGTCCAACCGGCCCGTGTGCTCAGCCATTTGTACACATATCTGGGACGCAATCGCAAGCTGGGACTCAGTGGACGTAAATCTCGTGACGTTGGCATACTTAGCACCAGCAAATTGTATTCTCTAAAGGATCGCATTTTTGCTTTTACCCCGCAGCATATCGACTATGAAGAATACTACACGACACGCGATCCCGATCTGCTCGCAAGCAATTTTACCACAAACTTAGCCTTCTTGACCAACAATTGGCGTCACATGTTGGGCAGGCCGACAATCACATTAATGGCAACGCATTATATGCTACACCAGGACAAAATACCGCTGGCCATGATTCAGACGATGCGGAAACTAAAGTCTGGCTACATAAATGGCACACGAGTGATGCTGGGCAGCCTGAAGGACTTCCTCAACACCTCGGCCATTACGGATTTGAGTTTTTTGGGCAGCACCGAGGATGGATATCCGGATCGCCTGCATCCCGATGTCCAGACTTATTTAGATGAGCATCTATTGCGCTCCTTCAGCAATCGCAGCACGATGAACCTTCGTGGCGGCCAATTGCGTCCACGTCATCTCCGACGACGCATGTCGTGCAAGGGCGCTCCATCAACGTCGACTCTGACAATCTGGGCATGGAGGGACCATCACCGCTGACCGAGCGACGCCTCTCCTCGGTTGTGCCACCGCCATGGCTGCAGGCGAGCAAGCAAGGACACGTGAGCGTATTTGCCACGACGCCCGAGGAGGGACCCACCTCGCCGCCACAGATGGGCGGTGAGCTGGCGCTGCGCGAGAATATGTATCCCGTGGATCCGTTGCACAGCCGCTCGGCTATCGATCGACGCAGCGAATTCGTGCGACAGCAAGAGATAACAGTGCCAAAAATTCTCATCCAACGCCATCGTGCGGACACAAACTTTGCGGACACAGAGGTGGAGGAGCTGATTGCCATGCTACGCGAGACGGAGAATCTTGAGGAGCAGGGCGACATCCTGCAGTATTTGGTTGACACCCAAGGTCTGGATTTCAATACGGAGCTCGATTTGGACGATGTGATGCTCGAATTGTCAACTGCTGGTGGTGGTGGTGGTGGTGGTGCTGGTGTTGATGGTGACGGTGATCATGGTGCTGGTAATGTGGCCAGGAAGTCATATGTGCCCACAGTGATCATTGATGCAACTCCACCCACAGCGATCAGCGCCAACAAGGATAAGGACAATGCCAATTTGACCATCGTTAAAGTCACCTCCGCTCCAATTGCACCTGCCGCCTCTGCCGCTGCCTCCGCCGCCGGGTCCAACAACAGCTTAAATAACAACGATTCTTCTCAATCTGAAGGCATGCTGGAGGAGGGACGCGTCGTCACCGTTAGGGACCTTCTGAAGGGCCTCTACGAGAAGGCCTGTCAGCAGAAGCTCTGGGGATTGGTTCGTCACACCGCCGGCGTGCTGGGCAAGCGTGTCGAGGATTTGGGAAAGGCCGTAACCGATCTATTGGTGCGGCAGAAGCAGGTCACCGTCGGCATGCCGCCCAACAATGAGCACACCATTACGGCACCGTTGCCAGAGGTTGAGCTGCGTCAGCTCATTCACGATGCCTATGGCGACGATGAAAGCACGGCCATGTTGACACAGGAGCTGATGGTTTATCTGGCCATGTTTATACGCACAGAGCCGCAGTTGTTCCATGAGATGCTGCAACTACGCGTTGGCCTCATCATTCAGGTCATGGCCAAAGAGCTGTCGCGCACGCTTAACTGTGGCGGCGAGGCCGCCTCGGAGCATCTACTTAACCTGTCGCCCTTTGAGATGAAGAATCTTCTGTATCACATACTCAGCGGCAAGGAGTTTGCCGTCAGCAGTGTTGCTCGCGGTAATCTGTCCATTGTTAGTTGTAAATCAAGTCGCGTCAGCAAGAAGAGCCAAATTGGTCTGGGCGATCCAGAGGGCGAGGATGCGCTAGTTGCCACCATTGACGATCGTCAGGGTCAGTGGTTGCGTCGTCGTCGTCTTGATGGTGCCCTGAATCGTGTTCCTCGTGATTTCTACTCACGCGTTTGGACCGTCCTGGAAAAATGCCAGGGCTTGGCCATCGAGGGACGCGTATTGCAGCAGAGTCTCACCCAGGAGATGACGCCTGGCGAGCTCAAGTTTGCATTGGAGGTGGAAACGGCTCTCAATCAAATACCACAACCCGAATACAGGCAGCTGGTTGTCGAGGCGCTTATGGTTTTAACGCTCGTCACCGAGCACAATATGGTGCCATCTTTGGGTGGCATAATCTACATGGAGCATCTTGTGCACAAGGCCAATCAGTTGTTTTTGGAGGATCAACGCAAGGTGCATGGCGATGCAACGCTCTGCTGTGCAAAGCTCAAGGATGGCAAGGAACAGCAGCAGGCTGCCTCCGGCATGTTGCTCTGCGGTGGCGCCGCCTACATTTGTCAACATCTCTACGACAGCGCACCCAGCGGCAGCTTTGGCACCATGACTTACATGTCGCGGGCTGTCGCCCTCGTGCTGGACTGTGTGCCCAAGCATGGTGAAAAGGAATGCGCAATCTCCTAAAGCATTGGAAATACACTCGCTACACTCGACCTGGAAACAAGCAAGGCGTTCATTGGACGACGCTCACTTAATGCCATGTACTGTTAAACCCGACGGCCCATTCATTTTGCTATCTCTGTCTACCGTAATCTCTCTCACTCACTCTCTCTCTCTCTCTGTCTATTTGGTCTTACTTTATCGCTCTCTCTATATATGCATCTCGCTCTATGCAGTCTCTCTTGCTAGCATATGGCCGCGTATTTAGCCCAACGATATTAGTTAAGTCTGAGATCCTTCCATCTCTCCGGCAATGCTGTAAATAATGTATTTTGAAGACGTTCCGCCTACTTAGCCATTTTTTTTGTTAGTGTTATGTTTAGTTTCTTGAGCGGCTAAAATGGGAATGCGAATAGTATATACTATATATATTTCAACTATGTATTATCCTAAAATAAAACGCTGCGCGCCACAAATTGGTTTTATACTCGCAGATAATTCCCATAAGCGGAATTTAACAATTATATCTTTAAATGTTTTCGTTCCAATAAGCTGCAAGTCTTTATTGTGACAACAAATATGAAAAATATAAATAAAATATGTTTGCAATGTTAAAAAAAAAAAAAAAAAAAAAAAAAAAAAAAAAAAAAAAATTTGCAATATCATGTACAAACGGTATTGGGAAACGATCTGGTAGCGTCCTTGCATTCAATGCCCTGAAATCACCACACGGCCGCCACTCTCTATTTGCCTTCCGCACCATGTGTAAAAGGCTCGCCCAGTTGCTGCTTGAAGCTCGACAGATTTCGCGTTCGACCATGTACGCGAACTCTTTTTTGCTGCCACCAGCTTATCACCAGTAAGTCTGCGTGGTCGAGCAAAAACCGCTGGCCCAGTTTTCTCAATAACGTGCGTTACGTTTGATGCGGATGGTTGAGAGTGCTGCTTGCTTACTGAAAGAAGCTGAAGTTCCCCTAGCAAATCACAAAACTCGTTGTTCGTTAAGTGTGATCGCAGGCCAGAGATTGTTGCTTTCGAAGGAATGATTTTAAGTTGCTGCGAATTTGTGGACTCATTCAATTTGCGTCGCTTAACATCAACCAAGAGGTCATAGTGACTGAGGAAGTCGGAGCCAATGATAGGTGTGTTTACTTCCGCCAGTATTAATGTCCACACAAATTCTCGTTGTAGTAGTGTTAATTTAAGACGCCTTTCACCAAATGTTTTGATGGGTGTCCCATTTGCTGCAACCAACGCTGAACTGTTGGATTTGTTAGACTTGTCTGCTGGTTGTGCTGGTAACACGGAAACATCTGCTCCCGTATCTATTAAAAATTTTTGCTGCATGCCCTTGTCAAAATCGGTGATGCGAGCTATATGCATCTTGAAGAGCGCTTTAATTTTTTGCGGCATAGACAAAAGTGCACGGGGGCTTGCACTTTCGCTTCTTTGCCAAATCTGGCGTGATACCAACATAAAGATGCCGAGACCTCGGTAGCTTAATCCTTTGCAGTTTTTTGTTTTTTTAGAATCTGCTCCAATCGGTCAATAACCTCCATAACCTCTCTGATCCCAGCTGGAGGTGTGGCTATTGTGATCATGGCATTTGTAGCATCACCAGCCTCTAGTACATTGTCCGCCAATTTAGCTAATCCCTGTAGATCCTCTTTGGTCGTTGCAGCCACAGGGATTTCAAAAACTCGGTGCTGATTCTATCTTTGGCCAGACTGCGCATTGCGCCGAGGATGGTGGGCCATCTCGCTGTGTTAAATGCATTCTTGAGGTCGAGAGTGATGATGGTGCAGTACTTCTTGCTGCCGCCAAGCCATCTGACACCATCGAGTGTGTTCTTGGCTAAGTCCCTTACTGATTTGGATTGTAGGACGTTGGGGCTCTTAGTGAACCTTTCTATGCGCGTGTAAAGTATGCGTTCGATAAGCTTGCCCACAAAGTCCAGCAGACATAATGGGCGGTAGCTGCATGCTGCATTTGGAAACCCTTTGCCTTTCGGCAGAACGACCAGCTTCATACTTTTCCAACGACATAGCGTACTCTGTATTGGGAATAACTCCGTCAGGATGCTAGTCAGCTAGTCTAGCTTGTCCATTTGTGATATCCATTGGCTCAAGCTGGTATGTCACATATCGTTGTAAAGGTTTCTGACGTCCCATGCTTGTCTGATGCCACTTCTCTTCTGTCTTGTCTTTCGGGCACTGAATGAGATTAGGGCGTGGTGTTACGCCTTCGTGAATTATCCAGTTTGCGTTGGGCACCAGACCTCTGCTAACAAAAGTGACATCAATAAATGTTATTAAACGTTGGCTTGAGGCCATCGTTTAGCAGTACTAGGTCTAGCAGATTCAGAGCATAAATTACGGCTCGTCCCCTAGTATTGGATGCCCGGTGGCCCTATTCTGTAGCCCACGCGTTGAGGTGTTATGTCCTCTCGCATGGTTAATAACCTTGTCAAGCATCTCCTCAAATTGGTCTAAACTGTCGGTGGTGATTACCGCCTTCACAGCTCATCTCGGAGCACTCCTGAATTTCCTGCACCAGGGAGGTATGGTAAACTCAGAAGCTCCAAACCAAACACAGTATATAGTATGTTGAGAGAAAATATATAAGATCAAACACTGTAAAACGATATAAAAGAATATATATCTGCTTCAAGAGTAGTATAAAAATTTCCAATCTTGCAAATCCCAACATAGGGACCCTTCAAGGTTAGAGGAAGAAACCAGCTACTGGTTTTTACAAAACACAATTGAATTTTATAACAAAAATGTCATTAAAAATTAAATATATTTTATCTTTTTCCAACAAGCATATAACATTTATTACATTTTTTATTCAACAATATAAAACATATTCTATATCTCGATACCAAACACATGCCAGAAAATGCATGCGGTAACCCTGGGACAAACCAATGACCAGACAAAACCCATACCAGCTCCTAGAAACATACAATTCGTGAGCTCAGGTTTTTGACAGCCACCTTAGGTTCCCCTCAGAAATCAGTATGTCCAGTACCATCCACGCACACAGTCTCGAAACTAAAACAACTTGAATCCATTAATGACAAGGGAAGTAAACTCAAGAAGGTTGGTGGTTGTTGATCTACACCTCATAAACACATGCTGACTAGGAGAGATAATAGAACCACACAAATGTTGAAAATGAGAAGTCATTATTTTCTCAAGCAACTTGGGAATTGCAGAGAGCTTAGCAATATCCCTATAGTTCTGAACATCGCACTTAACACCCTTTTTGTGAAGATGTATAATAAGGAGTCCTTCCATAGGCTTGGAAAATATGAAGAATCGATTGATAGCGTATATAATTTATGGAGCGGACTACATAAAGCTTCCGCACAGTACTTTAATACAGAGACAGGCACACCATCAGGACCTGGCGTGTTTACTGGCTTGATTAATTTAAGTTCACAAAGAAGCGAGCTTTCTGTGAATGAAGGGCTGTAAATACAGTTTATACTACTAAGATTGTACGGGTATGAGTGACCAGCATTGATATTACTCATACAGTATGTAGTTTGGAAAAAGTCAGCAAATAAGTCAGCAATGGATTGATTAGTATTAGCTTGAATGTTATTAAAGGAGAGAGATGATGGAAATAATACAGCTTTTCGCTTAGAGTTAAAAATTTGTAAAAGTGTTTAGGATCCGTACAGAATTCGAGCTTACAACGTTGTAAGTAATTTTTTTAGCACTGAGAATTAAGTACCAGAAAATTCGAATTGGTAAATAAATATCGGGAGAAATAATAAGGACTTTCCGACTTTTTATACCGTTTGAATTGCTTAGATTTAGCATTTCTTAAATGTGATAATTCTCTAGAGAACCAAGGAGGTCGTAAACCCAAATTTATCAAAACTGATATAAATGTCAAGTTCTGTTTGCTGCCGACCTTAAAGTTCTTTGATGCCATTCTGAGCACTGACAGCTTGAAAGAGCTGAATGCTCAAATCAAAGTAAGCACAAATATAATGACTGAATGAAAACAAAATTCACATTCCTACCAACGAAAAGAAATTTGAGGCGTTAACACAATTGTTCCGAGAACGGAACACCTAACTAAATGTCAGAGTGACGAATTAAATGAACTTCTTAAAAAATACACAAACCTTTTTGCATAATCAAATCAAAAACTGACCTTCACTACTAAAGTGAAGGTAGAAATACAAACTTCATTAGACTCACCAGTGTACTCGAAGTTTTATCAGTATCCATGGTGGAGGTAAACAAGAACGTCTCCGAACTGCTTAATGATGGGATAATCAGACCATCAAGGTCTCCAATTGGGTACACTTGTCGACGCATTGCTTTCGATCTCTAGCAGTAGCTCTCCCAGTCTTTTTTATTTTTTTGACATGTTGTTCAAAATCGCTTAGGTTTGGATCCGCTTCCAGCTTACTGAGCATGTCTACATACGAATCTTCGCCAGTTTTTTTCAAATACCAGTGCCTCAGGTGTCTTGCACAGGCGCTTAGACTTAGCGTTTGACCATTAATGAATCTTGCTGGTGTCCTTGGTGATAGACGCATAGCTGACCGAATATGGTGCCTTACCTTTGGAGCAATACTAGTAGAAGGCTGCACAGGTGCCGCTGAGCGGTCCTTCTTCGGCTGGGCTTCCGTTTGAGTAGCGGTGTTCCTGAAGATGGCCACCTACTACATCTACTAGCTTGTGGTGTTGAATGCTGGAGGGATCAACTTATCTACCTCTACCGCGTCGAAATTGCTTGTCATTCCAACTCCTGGCACTATAGTTCCTACACCTTTTGGGGGAATCTGGACATTCTGGAGCTCGTCCTGAATGGGTCGTCCTCGTTGGTGCCAGTGCCCCCCATTGGGATATCTTTTTATGCTCTCTAGTGGCAACGGCAGACGTTGGACACTAAATTTAGAATGGGTCCCACGTGGGCCAATTATTTCTCCTAGGCGTTCACCGATGGAGGTTATTCTGCCTCATTTCGGTCACCAGAGCCTTTACATAGGCACTGCAATGATGAGAGGTTGATTTTCAGTCTGTCCGCGAACTTTTTGCCTCTTCCGATTCTACTCTATGAACTTAAATGTATATTTAAATTTTTCGCCCACTAAAATAACCAAAACTCAAATTTTAATAAAAATTAAACTTAATTCAGAGCTGGCAGCACAATCAATGAAATGAAATGATCAAATCGAATCCGTCTGTTTACGTGTTTGTGTGTGTGTGTGAAAGTCTGGCAGAATGCGTCTGTGAGATTTAAAAGCTGTACAAATTCATAATAAAATTATTAAAAAGCTACAAACTTAAACTACAACAACATCCGGCCGTCATGTGCAGTAGCCCCAATAGCCCCCTTATGCTTAGTTTAATTAGTCTTCGAATTGTAACAAAGAAGCGTCCGATTTGACTTAATAAAGAGTAATTTTTTTCATAAACAAAAAACATATAAGGAGTTAACTGGCGTCCGAGCAGGGACCAGTGAAAACCAAAACTAAAGTGTAAGAACATAGCTAAGTTATCCGTTCGTGATGGGTGACAGTGGATCTTAATTGATCATTGCTCATCGGTGGACTTCAGATCTGCATGATCTGTTCGCAGAGCACCGTCATTGTCTACTGGTCGCAGGATCCCCAGTAGAGATATCAAACAGGATTTAATCCGGACAGTCGGGAGGAACAGCAACATCAATCCTTTTAATGTAAGCTAGTGATTAAGTCTATTATATAAAGTAAAAAGACAAAAATCAAATTCAAACATACTAAACATAGTATTTGGCAAAAATAAATTTTAAACATAGCATTTGGCAAATCTATATATAGCAACATATTCATTCTTCATATAAAAAAGCTAAAGCCGATCTTTTGAAAAGCTTCACTCTTCAAAATCTTCATAGATAAGATTCTCCCAAGACACCAACCGCTTAACGGTAACAGGCTTAATGATCCGATAAACAAAAATGTAAAACTAAGTAGAACTTAAAAGATTTATGTTAATCCTCTCAAAGGTTTGCTGGGCCGAAAGAATATATTTGTCAATGAGTCCATAACTGACCTCTGATGAAAACAATATCAAATAAAGATAATAAAAAATAAATAAAACAATATTTTTTTATTAAATCTATCATCTAAAAGGTTATTTGGCGCAGCCGGTAGGATTCCGAAAAAAGTCCTAGTAAAACTTGATATCCTTTGACAATCTAGTGAGAAAAAGAAACTTGTACGACCAAGTAACCTTTCTGATTGTACCCGCGAACTGGCCGCAACAAAGTGATTCGGTTCGTTTAAAGTGACTAAAATCGGTATCCGCACAATGACCTGTGCGATCGGAGTTAATTCAAAAACCTAATTCTGTGGCCCGCTTCGTGAAGTGAGACCGCCACTAAGGTGTAATACAATTTTAAAAAAATCAAGGTGCACAGTGCAGTTCACATAGGACATAAGTCTCGACATTCTGGAGCAGTCGGTGAACAAAAACAGTAGCTCACTTAACCAAAAAGTGCGACCCCTACAATATATAAGACAATCAACATTGCAGTTCACTTAAGTCATAAGTCTTGACATACCACGCGTCTGGACAAAACAGAAACTAAACAACCACAAAAAAAAACTAAAAATCATTGTTTAAACAACATTTTATAAATAAAACTAAAATGGCGTCAGCAACAGAAAGTTTGTCTCGATTACTTCGGCAAATATGCCAAGTACCGCAATTCTCTGGACACCCATGCAGTTTCAGCACGTTCATCAGACGTATACCTGTTGAACGACATTCGACAGAAGGCAATCATATTTGGAGCTATCGAACTTCTAACTGTCAGAGATGCGGAAAAAGTTTCCCAATTTGGAATGCACAACGAATGGACAACATTAAGCAACGCCTTAATCACGGAATTCAAGACTCAGACGCCCCTGGAGGAATTGCTAAGAAGGTTGTATTGCACACCCTTTAAAGGGTAACTAACGTTTGTTCTGTGAACAATTAGAAGATAAGTCAACTGTAATTATAAATAAGTCTTCTAATGCTAACTTATTTATAATTACAGTTGACCGAAATAATACTGCAGTTTATGCACAAGCAATGGCAACTACTATAAAAAATACAATTCAACGTTAACAATCAAGGCTGTTCTAAACAAACTCCTTCGAGGCATGACATTTCAGAGCAATTATGACAAGTCGCCCAAACAGAAGGTCTATACGAAGACCCAATTTAGAAAAGACTTAGTCTGCCAATGTTAACGTCAAATCACTTGACACCCATAACAATACAAGCTAATCAAAGCAGTACCCCATCAACGATCAATCAAGATTTGACAGCGGACTGTCACGTATGCAGGACTAAATGAAAGCCATGATCAGGTACCGGAACCAGATTATGACCACTACAATACCTAATCGACGAACGTAAGATGCACATTTAGTCGGTAGAATACTCATGACAAAAATGCCGTGGTTTACAGTCGATACCTAGCAATCGCATCAATCCAAGATGAATATTTTTTCGTCAATATTGATGTGTCAAACGCCTAGGATCCCATCAATATATAGAGATCTATTGTTCCTAAGATACCACAGATGTTGAGATGCAGTAGGTTCGAGGCAAACTTATTCAACCTCCAAGTCAAAAATAAACAAATAATTTGTTCTGTCCGAAGTATGATAGGCTATTCTAATTTTAAATAAATATGTAGACCTTCCGGCCAACGATCTATCGGGTTTTCCCCAGCTTTCATAGAGAAACGCTAACTGAATGCCAGATAATAATAAACTGTATTTGCTTAATTCTAAATTTAATAAATTGAACTCAAAATAGCTTGCTTATGTGAGATCGGGCGCTGTCTCTTTCTGTCTCTCGAATGCAGGGAATTGTCTTACTATATCGACCTGTGTTATCGGCTCGTTAGAGTGGCCATACTTTTCTGCTCTCTGTGTGATGCCAGTCCGCCACATAACGTCCCTCCAGATAACGCCTTATAAGAAACGTTCTGTAGGCCAAAAATTTTGGCATCCGGACCGAGTAGTTTCTGTCGTCGCAGGACCGCACTGCTGTTGGTGGTTCCAGGGTCCCGGAAATAGCCGATCGGGCGATGAACACACGGGATACGCTTGAATCTTCTTTGGGAGACTGAAAAGCGCATAGTGTATCATCTGTCCAGCGAATCGGCGTAGTGTCGTTCTTCTTATTCCCAACTATTCAGAGTTTGAAGCTTCGCCTGACTCTCCGCTGCATGAGGGATGAATGGACGGAAGTAGTTTACTATTCCAAGAAATTTTTTCAATTGACTCTGGATTGGGAGTAGTCTATTGGCTGTGATTTTTTTGACCCAGGAAGTGCACTTCTTGTTTTCCGATTTGACATTTGCTGGAGTTGACTGTGAGGTTATTCGCCCTTAGCCGCTCGAAAACAATTCTCATGTGAACCTTGTGTTCCTTGACGCTGGTAGATGCAATGAGTATTTCGTCTATGTAGACGAAGACAAATTCCAGGTCCTGCAGAACGTTGTGCATGAACCGTTGGAAGGTCTGCGACGCGTTGCGCAGCCCAAACGTCATGAAGCAGAACTCATGTAACCCAAATGGAGTCGTAATTGCCACTTTTGGGATATCTTTCTCCTCCACAGGGATGGTTATACGCGCGTTGCAGGTCAATTACTGAAAATATGATTTTGATAAAAAAAAAAAATTTGCAATATCATGTACAAACGGTATTGGGTAACGATCTGGTAGCGTCCTTGCATTCAATGCCCTGAAATCACCACACGGCCGCCACTCTCCATTTGCCTTCCGCACCATGTGTAAAAGGCTCGCCCAGTTGCTGCTTGAAGCTCGACAGATTTCGCGTTCGACCATGTACGCGAACTCTTTTTTGCTGCCACCAGCTTATCACCAGTAAGTCTGCGTGGTCGAGCAAAAACCGCTGGCCCAGTTTTCTCAATAACGTGCGTTACGTTTGATGCGCATAGTTGAGAGTGCTGCTTGCTTACTGAAAGACGCTGAAGTTCCCCCAGCAAATCACAAAACTCGTTGTTCGATAAGTGTGATCGCAGGCCAGAGATTGTTGCTTTCAAAGGAATGATTTGAAGTTGCTGCGAATTTGTGGACTCTTTCAATTTGCGTCGCTTAACATCAACCAAGAGGTCATAGTGACTGAGGAAGTCGGAGCCAATGATAGGTGTGTTTCCTTCCGCCAGTATTAATGTCCACACAAATTCTCGTTGCAGTCCAAGTGTTAATTTAAGACGCCTTTCACCAAATGTTTTGATGGGTGTCCCATTTGCTGTCGCCCAAGTCAAATCCAGACAGTAGTTTGTGCATTTTCTTTTGCTCAGTTTCGCCAAAGCACTCGTAGATACTCCTTTTGAGATTGCCATACATATCATCGTGGGGGGGGACTGAGCACTGCGTCTGCGATTTGATTCATAACATTCGACTCAATAGCCGCCACCACCGTGTGGAACTTGGTGTGGTCAACTGTAATGCCAGAGACAACGAAATGCGACTCAACTTGCGCAATCCAAATATCCGGGCGTTCGGGCCAAAACAGTGGAAATTTTACTGCTACTCTGTTTACGCATGTCTCTTGACTTGTAGAGGAGCCGTTATTCACGCCATGTCACGATTTTGTCACGTTGTGAAATTCGAGTTTTCTTTAACCGCGTTTGAGCAGATGCTGTTTGCCGCAAATATGACGCACGTCGGGGTCACCAGTTATCGGGTTTTCAGCTATAGAGAAACGCTAACTGAATGCCAGATAATAATAAACTTTATTTGCTTAATTTTAATTAATAAATTGAACTCAAAATAGTTGCTAATGTGAGATCTGGCGCTGTCTCTATCTGTCTCGAGCAGGGTTGCCTTACTATTCGACCGGTGTTATCGGCTCCTTAGAGTGGCCAGACTTTCTGCTCTCTGGTGATGCCAGTCCGCCACAGATCTTTTCCACAAACGCAGCAATTCTATATTAATTTATTTTCATCTTATTATGACATTCTATTAGGAAGAAAAGTAGTAATGGAAAATAACGCCTTAATAGATTACTTTCGGAACGAAACAATAATTAACGGAAGAACATTCGTTTACAAAGAACTAGATCCGTGTGATGGGAACTCTTGAAAAAATTTTAAATGCACTCTTACAAGGCAACAACTTTACATCAGAAATAAAGTAAGCCATGTACAAGTTAACACGTAAGATTACCACCTAAGTAGTTATGCAGCGTTGCCATTTAAACAGCTGTCAGGGGTGGCCACCCAATTTGAGTGGGCAGCTCTGACCAGATAGAAGTTGGGCAACTCCTTTGAATTAGCTAGAAGCGACGCTGATCGCTGACGCAGCCAACTTCTGTCTGTTTCCGGCCTCTCTTGTAAAACAGATCTCAAGCTAGACAGACGTGCGGATTGTTCATCTGCGAGCATCCGCGTCGGGTTTCGTGTGATAGAGAGAAAATATATGAAATAAACCTGTACACACCGGCACTTAGCCGTGTGAACCTATATTTCGTGTTTTGTCTATATGCTGGGCCGTAAGGCCAGCATTCTCGAGAATCAAGGGCAGGAGGGCCAAACTTGGTACAGCGGCGTTTTGGAGACTCGCCCACCGCCACCGAGGGAACATCTGGACGCCGAGGCTTATCAAGGAGATAACCTCGGGCAGCGATCCATCAACGGAGACAGCGAGTGCTGCGAGGCACGCTCGTTGCAGGAAGCCGGTCGCAGCGTGCCCATTGGTTGTGAGGCGCGTGCTCGTACCCGCGCGGCGATAGTTCGAGACGCAGCTGACTCCGCTATCACTGGCGGCAGTGCTCGACGGAGCGCAGGCGAGGACGTGCGCGCCCAGAACTGTTGTCCGGAGCGTTTGCCGCCATCAGCTGCGTGGCGCAGCAGGCAGCGTAACGGCACGCCACAGCCCGCGCATTTGCCCGCCTGCACCTTCTTGGGCCACCGTAGGCAACGAGGCCTAGTGGAATATCACATCGAGCGCGACACCGAGAGCGTGGCGCGCGGACGAGAACCCGCCAAGTTACGCTGCTCGCCGGTACTACTTGCCTTTGGCCCGACGGCGCAGCAGCGTGACACAACGTGGTTGTCGAGGAGCGGGCAGCGCGGAAGCGCCAACGGTAGCGTTTTCCTCACCGTTTCCCAGGCTCTAGACTGAGTGCCTGAACCACCAACGCCTCGTGCGTCTCCTGCACGACAACGGAAGCGGCGCCGAGCCGCGCACGTATTGCGCGCCGCAGGAGAGCCTGAACCCCGGTCAACGAGGAAGCGACGCAGGGGCAGCGCACCGAGCGTCGTGGGGCCCTGGTACAGGGCAGCAGCCCGGAGCATCCCCTATTGTTAACTGGCGCCCCCTTTGTTAACTGGCGCCCAACGTATAGAACACACATGTAAGTTCAAATACAGATTTCAATAACAATTGATCGTGGTTTATTAAAAGTTAACTTTGCACATTCTGTGCAAATAAATAAACAAAGTAAAGTAAAGAAAATAATAGGTTAAGTTACGTATTACTTTCAAAACATATCAAGCCTTCTGTTTATAAAATATTCTTTTTGTAAGACCGATTTAAAAACAATCGGCAAGGAAAACAGTGCAAGAGTGGTGTCCCCAAACTGTTTGTGTTGATGAGTTGGCCAGGGGGAGTATAGAGAGGTTAAAGTCGAGTGTGATAGTGAAGATAGTTGGAGTTTAGATCAAGCGCAACAGCAATCATTTAGCGAGGCAGCCATGAACACCGATCAGGTTCTGGCTTTAATGCAAGCTGCGGTCAGCCAGGCGGTGAGTCAGGCTTTGGCTCAGCAGCAAGCAACGTTCCGTGCAGAAATGCAGGCGGTGCAAAGCCAAATCGCGACCCTACGTGTGGACAGTCCGCAAGTAGAGGTATTCGAAAGGATCATTGTGGATCCAAACGTTGCCTGTGAAATTCCCCTCGACATCGTCAAGTCCGTTCCGGAATTTGACGGGGCTCAAGACGATTACGTAGCCTGGCGGCAGTCAGCTACGGATGCGTACGAGCTATTCCGCCCTTACAATGGCAGTACGTCACACTATCAGGTGGTGACGATAATGAGAAATAAAATTAGGGGGTCTGCGAGGGCGCTGCTAGTATCGCACAACACAGTTCTGAACTTTGACGCGATAATAGCGCGCCTCGATTGCACTTATGCCGACAGAACGTCCCTGCGCACTTTGCGCCAGGCGTTGGAAATGGTAAGACAGGGCAGCTTGGGGCTGATGGAGTATTACGACACCGTCGAGCGAAAGCTGCCCCTAGTTACGAACAAGATCATCATGTCTCACGACCCGGAGGGCGCGAGCTGGTTGAATACAGAGGTTAGGGCAGACGCCTTACAAGCGTTCATTTCTGGGCTGAGAAAGCCCCTAAGAGCCGTTGTTTTTCCTGCGCAGCCGAAGGACTTGCCCTCCGCTTTGGCTCTCGCCAAAGAAGCGGAAGCGAGTATCGAACGGAATCTATTTTCGTCCTCATACGCTAAAGCGCTCGAGGACAGGGCTCAGACTTCTGACGCCAACAGGGTTCGACCCCAGTTTAGACAGGGAAAAGGCAACAGGGAAGAGCGGCAGGATAGGAATCCACATTTCACAAAGCGCGGTCACGAGAACCAGCAAAAGAAAGACCAAAATGCTCAGGCGCCCGAGCCTATGGACATTGATCCATCGTTAAGGTTCCGGCGACCAGCGAGCTTTGGCAAGCAGCAGGCCAGCGAGGCCACTGCGGCAAAAAGACAGAACTCGTCTGAGCTGGTCAAAGGGAGGCAAAGACTGAACAAAATCGTTCAGAGCGCCTCAGCAAACGCTAAGAGCGTACCTGAAAACGCGCCAGAACGCATAGGTTCCGATGCAGATGAAGGCAGCGACTCTGCATTCGAAGTCGATACGCTGAATTTTTTTAGGGAAGCGCTCCCGGCTCCCCCGTCCTCAAGAGGCGGTTGGCTGGGAGAACATTAAGAATATTAATAGATACCGGCGCGGCGAAGAATTACGTGAGGCCGCTAGATGAGTTGAGGCACGTAACGCCGGTCGACAAACCTTTTACGGTTAAATCAATACACGGATCGAGTAAAGTTTCCGGCAAATGCCTCATGTGGGTGTTCCAGCAAGTGTCCGAATTTTTTATACTAGACACGCTGGGCACGTTCGATGCTATCATCGGTTTTGACCTGCTGTCGCATGCAGGGGCAACAATAAATTTGTGCAAAGGCACACTAGAGTACGGAGATACTGCAGAGGAACTGCAGTTCTACGACTGCGATAGTGTCAACTTCACGCGTGTGGACGACAAAGAAGTCCCAGCCGCAGTGAAGAAAGATTTCAAGAAAAACCATACTAAAATATGTGAAGGTGTTTTCAACTTCATGCGAGGCCTTGCCGTTCAACACTTCTGTCGTTGCCACGGTTCGGACGGAAACGAATGAACCAGTGTACTCCAAGTCCTATCCGCACCCGATGGGCGTAGCAGACTTTGTAAACAATGAAATAAAGCTGTTACTAAAAGACGGCATAATAAGACCGTCTAGATCCCCATACAACAGCCCGACGTGGGTTGTTGATAAAAAGGGAAGGGATGCAAACGGCGAAAAAAACAAGAGACTAGTCATAGACTTCAGAAAATTAAACGAGAAAACTGTCCCTGATAGGTACCCGATGCCGTCTATACCCATGATCCTGGCAAATATGGGAAAGGCAAAGTTTTTTACGACCCTAGATTTGAAGTCAGGGTATCACCAGATCTACTTGGCGGAGCAAGACCGCGAGAAGACGTCGTTTTCCGTGAACGGTGGCAAATACGAATTCTGCCGATTACCCTTTGGCTCGCCCGCTCGAAAACAATTCTCATGTGAACCTTGTGTTCCTTGACGCTGGTAGATGCAATGAGTATTTCGTCTATGTAGACGAAGACAAATTCCAGGTCCTGCAGAACGTTGTGCATGAACCGTTGGAAGGTCTGCGACGCGTTGCGCAGCCCAAACGTCATGAAGCAGAACTCATGTAACCCAAATGGAGTCGTAATTGCCACTTTTGGGATATCTTTCTTCTCCACAGGTTATACGCGCGTTGCAGGTCAATTACTGAAAATATGATTTTGATAAAAAAAAAAATTTGCAATATCATGTACAAACGGTATTGGGTAACGATCTGGTAGCGTCCTTGCATTCAATGCCCTGAAATCACCACACGGCCGCCACTCTCCATTTGCCTTCCGCACCATGTGTAAAAGGCTCGCCCAGTTGCTGCTTGAAGCTCGACAGATTTCGCGTTCGACCATGTACGCGAACTCTTTTTTTGCTGCCACCAGCTTATCACCAGTAAGTCTGCGTGGTCGAGCAAAAACCGCTGGCCCAGTTTTCTCAATAACGTGCGTTACGTTTGATGCGCATAGTTGAGAGTGCTGCTTGCTTACTGAAAGACGCTGAAGTTCCCCTAGCAAATCACAAAACTCGTTGTTCGTTAAGTGTGATCGCAGGCCAGAGATTGTTGCTTTCGAAGGCATGATTTGAAGTTGCTGCGAATTTGTGGACTCTTTCAATTTGCGTCGCTTAACATCAACCAAGAGGTCATAGTGACTGAGGAAGTCGGAGCCAATGATAGGTGTGTTTACTTTCGCCAGTATTAATGTCCACACAAATTCTCGTTGCAGTCCAAGTGTTAATTTAAGACGCCTTTCACCAAATGTTTTGATGGGTGTCCCATTTGCTGTCGCCCAAGTCTAATCCAGACAGTAGTTTGTGCATTTTATGTTATGGATCAAATCGCAGACGCAGTGCTAGCCCCCCACGATGATATGTATGGCAATCTCAAAGGAGTATCTACGAGTGCTTTGGCGAAACTGGAGCAAAGGACTCGTAGATACTCCTTTTGAGATTGCCATACATATCATCGTGGGGGGACTGAGCACTGCGTCTGCGATTTGATCCGCCACCGAGGGAACATCTGGACGCCGAGGCTTATCAAGGAGATAACCTCGGGCAGCGATCCATCAACGGAGACAGCGAAGTGCTGCGAGGTACGCTCGTTGCAGGAAGCCGGTCGCAGCGTGCCCATTGGTTGTGAGGCGCGTGCTCGTACCCGCGCGGCGATAGTTCGAGACGCAGCTGACTCCGCTATCACTGGCGGCAGTGCTCGACGACTACCGCGTCACCGCGCAACCCCGAGCGGCGGAGCGCAGGCGAGGACGTGCGCGCCCAGAACTGTTGTCCGGAGCGTTTGCCGCCATCAGCTGCGTGGCGCAGCAGGCAGCGTAACGGCACGCCACAGCCCGCGCATTTGCCCGCCTGCACCTTCTTGGGCCACCGTAGGCAACGAGGCCTAGTGGAATATCACATCGAGCGCGACACCGAGAGCGTGGCGCGCGGACGAGAACCCGCCAAGTTACGCTGCTCGCCGGTACTACTTGCCTTTGGCCCGACGGCGCAGCAGCGTGACACAACGTGGTTGTCGAGGAGCGGGCAGCGCCGGAAGCGCCAACGGTAGCGTTTTCCTCACCGTTTCCCAGGCTCTAGACTGAGTGCCTGAACCACCAACGCCTCGTGCGTCTCCTGCACGACAACGGAAGCGGCGCCGAGCCGCGCACGTATTGCGCGCCGCAGGAGAGCCTGAACCCCCGGTCAACGAGGAAGCGACGCAGGGCAGCGCACCGAGCGTCGTGGGAGCCCTGGTACAGGGCAGCAGCCCGGAGCATCCCTCTTATTGTTAACTGGCGCCCAACGTATAGAACACACATGTAAGTTCAAATACAGATTTCAATAACAATTGATCGTGGTTTATTAAAAGTTAACTTTGCACATTCTGTGCAAATAAATAAACAAAGTAAAGTAAAGAAAATAATAGGTTAAGTTACGTATTACTTTCAAAACATATCAAGCCTTCTGTTTATAAAATATTCTTTTGTAAGACCGATTTAAAAACAATCGGCAAGGAAAACAGTGCAAGAGTGGTGTCCCCAAACTGTTTGTGTTGATGAGTTGGCCAGGGGAGTATAGAGAGGTTAAAGTCGAGTGTGATAGTGAAGATAGTTGGAGTTTAGATCAAGCGCAACAGCAATAATTTAGCGAGGCAGCCATGAACACCCATCAGGTTCAGGCTTTAATGCAAGCTGCGGTCAGCCAGGCGGTGAGTCAGGCTTTGGCTCAGCAGCAAGCAACGTTCCGTGCAGAAATGCGGGCGGTGCAAAGCCAAATCGCGACCCTACGTGTGGACAGTCCGCAAGTAGAGGTATTCGAAAGGATCATTGTGGATCCAAACGTTGCCTGTGAAATTCCCCTCGACATCGTCAAGTCCGTTCCGGAATTTGACGGCGCTCAAGACGATTACGTAGCCTGGCGGCAGCTGGTTGAATACAGAGGTTAGGGCAGACGCCTTACAAGCGTTCATTTCTGGGCTGAGAAAGCCCCTAAGAGCCGTTGTTTTTCCTGCGCAGCCGAAGGACTTGCCCTCCGCTTTGGCTCTCGCCAAAGAAGCGGAAGCGAGTATCGAACGGAATCTATTTTCGTCCTCATACGCTAAAGCGCTCGAGGACAGGGCTCAGACTTCTGACGCCAACAGGGTTCGACCCCAGTTTAGACAGGGAAAAGGCAACAGGGAAGAGCGGCAGGATAGGAATCCACATTTCACAAAGCGCGGTCACGAGAACCAGCAAAAGAAAGACCAAAATGCTCAGGCGCCCGAGCCTATGGACATTGATCCATCGTTAAGGTTCCGGCGACCAGCGAGCTTTGGCAAGCAGCAGGCCAGCGAGGCCACTGCGGCAAAAAGACAGAACTCGTCTGAGCTGGTCAAAGGAGGCAAAGACTGAACAAAATCGTTCAGAGCGCCTCAGCAAACGCTAAGAGCGTACCTGAAAACGCGCCAGAGCGCATAGGTTCCGATGCAGATGAAGGCAGCGACTCTGCATTCGAAGTCGATACGCTGAATTTTTTAGGCAGCGCTCCCGGCTCCCCGTCCTCAAGAGGCGGTTGGCTGGGAGAACATTAAGAAGAAGAATTACGTGAGGCCGCTAGATGAGTTGAGGCACGTAACGCCGGTCGACAAACCTTTTACGGTTAAATCAATACACGGATCGAGTAAAGTTTCCGGCAAATGCCTCATGTGGGTGTTCCAGCAAGTGTCCGAATTTTTTATACTAGACACGCTGGGCACGTTCGATGCTATCATCGGTTTTGACCTGCTGTCGCATGCAGGGGCAACAATAAATTTGTGCAAAGGCACACTAGAGTACGGAGATACTGCAGAGGAACTGCAGTTCTACGACTGCGATAGTGTCAACTTCACGCGTGTGGACGACAAAGAAGTCCCAGCCGCAGTGAAGAAAGATTTCAAGAAAACCATACTAAAATATGTGAAGGTGTTTTCGACTTCATGCGAGGCCTTGCCGTTCAACACTTCTGTCGTTGCCACGGTTCGGACGGAAACGAATGAACCAGTGTACTCCAAGTCCTATCCGCACCCGATGGGCGTAGCAGACTTTGTAAACAAGGCTATGAGGGGAGTACCCCGAGCCAACAAATCTCTTAAGCCTAAGGTCATTCCTGGGGCTATCTAGCTACTACAGAAGATTTATTAAAGACTACGCTATGATCGCGAAGCCGATAACGGATATTCTCAGAGGCCAGAACGGGGTAGTGAGCAAGCACATGTACCGAAAAGTCTTGGTAGAATTTAACGAGTCCCAGCGCGACGCTTTTGATAGATTGAGAAACATTCTCGCGTCAGAAGACGTCATACTAATGTACCCGGATTTCAAAAAACCATTCGATCTAACCACAGATGCCTCGGCAAGTGGTATAGGTGCTGTCCTGTCGCAAGAAGGGCGTCCCATGACCATGATCTCGCGGACATTGTGCTGAGTCGGCTTGCCGACTGTAGCTTGGAGCCTCAATACATCTCTTTGTAGTTCTGAGTTTTTTAGTTCTGAATAAAGCGCACGAAAAGTAAGACGCATGTCACTATAACTCCGGCACAAGCCGTCATTTAATTATTCCAATAATTGATAGAGTCACTGAGCCACAAGGCCAGAGACTAGTGAGCAAAGTAAGCTCCCACCTTAATCTTCCTAAATAGATAATACGACGCACGTGTACTCAGTATATAAGTAATCTGGTTAGCAGCAATCATAACGACTACACAACTGGCTTCCTCGTGAGGATAAACTGCATAATTGGCGCCCAACGCAATAGAACCTACGAAATAGAAAACCATGTAAGTTCATTCAAGAAGTTTTCAAAACTTAAAAACATATAAAAAAAAGAGAACAGAAAAGTTGCCATAAGTTGGCTAGATTGAAAAAATATAATTGTGAAGGTTTCCTAATATTTTTTGTTAGATTAATCTCACTTTATTTGATGCTATTATTGGCTTCGACTTGCTAGCGCGAGCAGGAATAGCATTAGATTTACAAGAGAACAAGCTCAGCTATCAGGACAAATCCGAGCAGTTACAATACAACACTTGTGAAAGCGTAAATTTCACAGATGTTAGCGATATTGTACTACCAAGCATCGTCAAAAAGAAATTCAAGGCTATGATGTTGAAGAGGATAAACGCATTTTCGACCTCTAACGAGGCGCTACCCTTTAACACCTCTGTCATTGCCACCATACGAACCATAGATAATGAGCCGATATATTCAAAGCTATACCCGCATCCTATGGGAGTTTCAGATTTTGTAAGTATCGAAATCAGACAATTGCTAGATAATGGTGTAATCAGGCCGTCCAGGTCTCCATACAACAGCCCGTCCTGGGACAAGCAAGGATTCGACGCTAACGGCAACAAAAGTAAGCGGTTAGTTATCGACTTTAGGAATCTAAACGAGCGCATTATAGCAGATCGATACCCAATGCCGAGAATCTAGGACAAGCAAAATTTTCCACGACCTTAGATTTAAAATTAGGTTACCACCAGATTTATCTGACAGAACACTATCGAGAAAAGACCTCGTTCTTAGTCAATGGTGGAAAGTATGAATTCTGCCGACTACCCTTTGGACTCAAAAACGTTGGAAGCATTTTTCAGAGGGCCATCGATGATGTCCTCAGAGAGCATATAGGGAAATTTTGTTATATGTACATCGACGATGTAATAATTTATTCCACTAACCTGACCTGAAAAGGTTAAAGCCATACAGAATTTTCCCGAACCCAAAAACTTATTCTGTTTGCGATCATTTCTTGGATTGGCTAATTATTACAGAAACTTCATCATAGATTTTGCAGCAATAGCAAGACCGTTGACCAACATTCTCAAAGGAGAAAACGGCTCCGTGAGCAAACATATTTCCAAAAAATCCCAGTTGAGTTTATTGAAACTCAGCGCAATGCCTTCGAGACACTGAGGAATATTCTAGCATCAGAACATGTAATCCTCATGTACCCAGATTTCAAAAAGCCATTTGATCTGACAACTGACGCATCCATGGACGGCGTTGGTGCTGTTTTGTCTCAAGGAGGTAGACCGATAACTATGATTTCCAGAGCGTTGAAAGATAGTGAAACTCATTACGCTACGAATGAAAGAGATTATTTTCTGGGCTTTAGGGAGGTTACAAAATTATTTATATGGAACAAAAGAATAAATATATTCACTGTCCATCATTCATTGACGAACATAACGCCAAAGTGTTCTATAAGCCTGGTATGGAAAACTTTGTAGCTGATGCCTTGTCCAGGCAAGTCCTTAATGCTACACAAAACGGACCCTCATTAGACGTTGCAACAATTCATAATGAGACCTCACTAACCTACACGGTTGAGACAATCGACAAACCATTAAACTGTTTTAAAACCAAAATTGTCCTGGAAGAGGCACTCTTCCCACTGCAGAGAAAAATTATACTCTTCGACAAGAAAATTCGCCACATCATTAATTTCGTAAATAAAAATTCTCTGTTTGACATATTATAACCACTCATCATCCCAGATGCAGTTAACGCAATTCATTGCGATTTTTCAACACTGGCTAGCTTTCAACACGAACTTATGTTAAACTTCCCAGCCACGAAGCTGTGGCATTACAAAACGTACGTGTCAGACATTACTGACAGAAACGAGCAAATAGAAATTATCACAGCAGAACATAACCGCGCGCACAGAGCCGCACAGGAAAATGTTAAACAAGTCTTTCGTGACTACTATTTTCCCAAAATGAATAACTTATCAAGTGAAGTGGTCACCAATTGCAAAGTATGCACCAAATCAAATAGGCATCCACAGAAACAAAACCTTGGAGTCTCACCCATTCCATCATATGCTGGCGAAATGCTGCATGTTGATATTTTCTCCACCGACAAAAAATTTTTCCTCACCGGTTTCGTCCCGGACAATCGTAGAACTAAAAAAACCTATCATTCAATTGGTCAATTTATTCCCAAAGACGAAGACAATATTCTGCGATAACGAGGCAGCATTTAATTCTGAATCAATGGTATCGCTGCTCAAAAATAGCTACGATATAGACATTGTTAATGCACCACCATTGTACAGCCTTTCCAACGGTCAAGTAGAGAGATTTCATAGCACGCTGGCAGATGTAGCCAGAAGCCTAAAAATGGACAAAATGCCAGCGACACAGTGGAACTAATTATGAGAGCTTCTGTAGAGTATAACAGATCAATTCACTCGGTCACCAACCAAAAACCGTTGGATGTTATACACGCCGCATCCCCCCGAATTTAGACAAAATATACAGGAAAAAAATCCAAAAAACACACCAAGCTCTGCTTGATAGGTGTAATGAAAATAGGCAGAACCGAATATTCGAAGTAGGCGAAAAGGTGTTCGTCAAGAATAACAAGAGGTTAGGCAACAAACTGACATCACTTTGTACGGAGGAAAAGATACAAGCAGACCTAGGAACGTCTGTTCTTATTAGAGGGAGGGTGGTCCATAAGGACAACCTGAAATAGTAATAAGAAAAACCAACTAGGATTAACCGCATATGACTAACCGCACAAACTTGTTTCTTTATTACAGGATGCAAGTTGTAATTTTGTTAATGTTAGGGATGGTTCAAAGTCGGATTATCGACTTTTCACATTCCAATTATATTCCAATAATCGACGGAAAGGTATTGGTATGGGAACAAAGGGACTATTTAAGGCACTTCAGTAATTTGACGGAATTTGGTGTTATTTCAGACGAGACTGAAAAATTAATTGAATTATTCCCACAATCACATATGCGGAAGTTATTAGATGCAGATATAGATCACATTAGGAGTTTATTGTCCGTTATTCAAATACACCATAGAATGGCTAGAAGGTGAGGTGGCCCGAATCGCAACTAATCCTCACAATCACATTGGCTAAAGCCAACATAATCAATCCAACTATTTTCGAGCATAACAATTTGAAAGCTATCTTAAATAAACACCCGTTAGAAATTCCCATAGTTAGTCTCACAGAAGCGTCCAAAATAAAAGTCCTCCAGTCCGAAAACATTATCCATATCTTAATAGCGTATCCCAGGGTGAAATCAGACGACACCGTAACCGAATGCAACGATGATGTACTAGCAGTCACTGAGTGCGTAGCGACAACCTATGCCTCCGTGTGCAAATTTACCGCACAAGACTCATGCGCCCGAGCACTGCACGCTGGTAGCGCCGCCTCATGCCGAACACAACCTCAATCCGATCACATTCGTGGACGACGGCGTCATCATAATCAATGAAATTGCCGCTAAGATCTGCACAGACGACGGTCCAGAAGTCATCACAAGTGGAACCCACCTCGTCACCTTCTGATCCTCCGCCACCATAAACGGGACGAGATACGTGAACGATACGGGTCTCCTTTGCTCAACATCATCGACCATGACCCCGTGTTATCAAGTCATCAAGAACTTTAAGGGTGAATTGGCGGCCACCAAGGCATCTAGGAACTTAGCATCGATCAGCATCATCCTCAGCATCATCTTCAGTAGTCTCATTTTCGTGTGGCTACTTTTAAGGAAATGGCAAGCATCGAGGAAAGTAAAAAAGGATCATCAACAGTTACAAAGTGACCGAGGTCGGCCAGCAACTTGAGGGGGGAGTAGTTAACACTTAAGCCTAGAGTAAGAAACATAAGCAATTACACATTGTTGCTCCAAGTAAATACCGCTCACGCCCCGGCCGTTCGGTCGGAAACGGTAACCTGACACTTGAATATATTGCAAGTGGCTGCGTTATCGTTTGTGTTGAGTCGGCTTGTCGACTGTAGCTTGGAGCCTCAATACATCTCTTTGTAGTTCTGAGTTTTTTAGTTCTGAATAAAGAGCACGAAAAGTAAGACGCATGTCACTATAACTCCGGCACAAGCCGTCATTTAATTATTCCAATAATTGATAGTCACTGAGCCACAAGGCCAGAGACTAGTGAGCAAAGTAAGCTCCCACCTTAATCTTCCTAAATAGATAATACGACACACGTATACTCAGTATATAAGGACTCTGGTTATCAGCAATCATCACGACGACACAACTGGCTTCCTCGTGAGGATAAACTGCATAATTTATATAGCATACTGACTTGCCCCTATTGCGTTTTGCTGTTCCCGTGTGCAAAACATTTTTTTTCTGTTTTTGTTTTTGTTGTTTGACTCCCACGCCGCGTCTTTAGCGATCGTGCAAGAGTCCAGCCTTTTGTTGTTGTGTTGGTTGTATTGTTTTCCGCTTTTGTGGTGTCCAATTTAGCACGTGCCAGCGTTTGCTAGGATTCTCTGTGGTTTTTTCTTCGTCACTAGATTTCTACGTCTTTGCTAGGTCCTATTTGTTTTAATTTTC
>JAEIFG010000220.1:0-34899 GCA_018901795.1 Drosophila sp. st01m
GATAGATATGGCGAACAGATCTATAGAAACTCATTACTTTACATTTAGCACTGTTAAGATTAAGTAAATTGGTTTGACACCAAAGAAGCATGGCATTTAAATCCGCTTGCAATAACCTATCGAGAGGGGATCACTATAGGTTAAATGAACCTTGACGTCGTCCGCATACATGAGTGCTTGAGAGTAATATAGAACAGATAGATGATCGTTAATAAATTACGTAAAAGAAGTGGACCGAGATGACTACTTTCTGACTTTTTATCTGTAATAATTATCTAGAGAACCAAGGAGGTCTAGCAAAACTGTTAGAAGATATAAGCGGAACGCAGATATCAAATAAAGAATTAAGAGTTGCGTAAAAAGCTCAATGGCATTACCCAAATCAGAACATGCGTATAATTGAGACCAATCCATACTCGAAATCAAATTTTTTATTTTAAAGATATCTGATTATCTAAAACGCCTTCTGCGCGCAGTGATATCAGATGACAATTCATCTGGACACATAGGCAAATTAACACATGTATAACCAAAGGGTTGATTTGAACCAATGAAAGCTCTGATAGATCAACAATAAAACTATTGGATTTATCAGGTGTAAGTAAATTCGAGTCATTGGAGGCAAACCATTTAACATCGAACAGATTCAAAGCACTCATGACAAAAAGCAGATCAGTGTCAGAAACTAAAGAAGACAAATGCTTAATAGCGTTAAGATGAGTATTATAAACTGTCTGATCAGAAGCTGGTGGCATATATGAACATCTAAAAAGATGGAAAATTTATTTAAAGATACTTACACACAAATGAACTCAATGTCGAAATTAAATGAGATTGGCATTAGTATAATTAGAAGAAAGAATTGAAAAATCTGATGTGACAGTCTTGAGCCAGGTCTCAGTAAAGCGGATAACGTCAATGTCAAAGGAATGACTGTTTATAAATAAGCTAGATAACTTATTATTAAGACCTATTATATTTTGGTAAGCTAAAGAGATCAAAGAAATTAGTTTTTTGTAACTACGTTTGAGTATATAACAGGTAGAACGGAGTTAAAACCTGGGATCGGGTTTCGATCTTCTTTCGATTTACATTTCCTTTGTACTAAGACACAAGACATGTTCGGGCCAAAAGCGTTCCATCCTAATATTAGCAAAACCCATTACGAGCATGATATTTTGAAAGAAGAGATTTCTCTATGTTCATAAATGAACATGTATTTAAACAGCCCTCGATGTGAGCTGACACCAGTGGAGAAACAAGCCACTTGAAAGGGTCACAACAGGCTAAAAAAATACCACAAGAGTCGCAGCGCGGGCGCTCAGAAATAGTAGATAAGCACTTGACACAAAGGGTGTCATCTAATAAGATAAGTAGAAAAGAGTCAACCACACTACAATGCTACAGCTGACTTCGTTTAATATTACATAAGACTAATTAGAACAATAAGAAGATAGGAGCTAAAAACACTTTAACAGTATAGTTGAGTCCATCTAATATTACATAGGATAACAAGTAAACAAGCGACGACTGTACTAAAACAATGCGTTGGTCGCCACTAACATAGTACATAAGACATCTTATAAAAGCCCATTCAAATTAATAAGCCAACCAGTTCTTAAAGCAACGCGCAAGTGTTATCATTTAGGGATTGGCAATCGTGCTTACACACTAGCTCTAACGCTGCGACTAACATCGCGACTTAGTTCTAGTGCAGATTTGCATGAACACTCTATGATAATTAAAATTAAATTTATCCACAGAAATGTCAGCATCTGACAATATGGTAAGGATATAAGCCTAAACATCGTCAGAGGACTGATCATTTGAAAGCCTAGAGACAAAAATATGTTTCTTTGGTTTCGAAGGAGGAATTCCTTGGGGCTTTGACAGGCGAGGCGGCACGGTTGTCAACGAATTGGCTGCCGGAACAAGTGATGTGAAATTAAGAATTTCGCTATTGCATAAAGGCAGAAATTTCACTTACATGTTGGCTAATTTTGGCATAGTTTGATTGAGATTTTGATTTTGTTTTTATTGTTTGCTGCAGATCTAGATCTGGTTGCTGGAGAGAAAGGGAAGTCTGGGCATGACGCGATGCCGAACTAGTCTTTTTCCGTTTAGATTGCTCATTTAGTAAAGACGAATTACTAAATAAGTTCTCTATATCCAAAAAAAATTACATTAGCTTTGTGAAATAGATTAGAGAGGTCCTTAAAACTCTTTCAAGTTCGCTTCATATATTTGCCAACTTACACCTCAATGTCACATTAAGACTCGCAGCTCCATCTCAATGTTTTTGCCAAGAAAATCCTTGATTTAAGTAGTTAGACCAACACACTTTAAATAATAAGTCCGGTCACAGAAAAACTGGAAGTAAATTCCCGCCTCGGATCAGTGACATGGCACTTTTCGAAAAGCAGACTAAATCAAGCGTCATTGCGATACAATGGGTATCTTCAGTTAAAAAAAGAAAAGAGGAATTTTTTAAAGGGGATGGAAATCAAAATGCAAGAGTCAAGATCAACAAGATAACATCGAAAACAATGCTTTGGTTACAAAATCGCCGCTTAACTGTAGAAAGTAAACACAAAGATAAAGTTAGTGAGCAAGATAGAATAGCAATACCCCTATAGTTCTGAAAATCGCACTTAACACCCTTTATGACAAGAAGCATCTGCACAGTACTTAAATACAGAGCCAGGCATACCATCAGGACCTGGCGTGTGTACTGGCTTAATTAATTAAAGTTCACACAGAAGCGACGTATCTGTGAATGAAGGGCTGATAATTCAGTTTATACTACGATGATTGTAAGGGTATGAGTGACCCGCATGGAGACTACTGATACAGGATGTAGTTTGAAAAAAGTCAGCAAACAAATCAGCAGTGGATTGATCAAAATTGGCCTGAAGGTTATAAAAGGAGAGATATTATGGAAATAATAGAGCTTATAGCTTAGAGTTTACAAATTTTTTGAACAATTTAGGATCCCTAGAGAATTCGAGCTTACAACGTTGTATAAAATTTTTATAGCACTGAGAATTAAGAACCAGAAAATTTGAATTGGTTAATACATATCGAGATAAATCATAAGAACTTTCCGACTTTTTAACTGTACTAATTCTCTAGAGAACTGATAGTCTAGCTAAACTGATAGAAGATATAAGCGGAACGCAGATATCAAATAAAAGAATTAAGAGTTGTATAAAAAAGCTCAATGACATCCAAATCAAAACATGCGTATAATTGAGACGAATCCATACTCGAAATCATATTTTTTTAATTTAAAGAAATCTGATTATCTAAAACTGCCCTGATAACGATAATTCATCTGGGCGCATAGGCATGTATAACCAAAGGGTCAATCCTAGATACAATGGTATTGGTGCGGTTCGACACAAACAGCAAGTCAAGAGTCCTATTAATAGAATTGCAAACAGGATTGATTTAAACCAATGAAAGCTCTGATAGACCATCAATAAAACTATTGGAATTTTCAGGTGTAAGTAAATTCGAGTCATTGAAGGCAAACCATTCAACATTGGACAGATTAAATTCACACAAGATAAAAAGCAGGTCAGTTTCAGAGACTAAAGAATATATTTGTTTGACAGCGTGAAGATTAGTATCATAAACTGTCTCATCAGCAGCTGGTGGAATATTTGAACATGTAAAAATATGGAAAATTTATTTAAAAATACTTACACACAAATATCAATGTCAATGTCAAAGGAATGACTGTTCATAAATAAACTAGAGAACTTACTATTAAGACCTCTTACATTTTAGTAAGCTAAAGAGATTGAAGAGGTTAGTTTTTTGTAACTACGTTTGAATATATAACAGGTAGAACGGAGTTAAAATCTGGGATCGGTATTCGATCTTACTTTCGATTTACATATCTTTTGTACTAAGCCACAAGACATGTTCGGGCCAAAAGCAAAACAATTTTCAAAGAGATTTCTCTATGATAGTTAAAATTATCCACAGAAATGTCAGCATCTGACAATATGGTAAGGATATAAGCCTAAACATCGTCAGAGGACTGATCATTTGAAAGCCTAGAGACAAAAATATGTTTCTTTAGTTTCGAAGGAGGAATTCCTTGGGACTTTGACAGGCGAGGCGGCACGGTTGTCAACGGATTGGCTGCCGGAACGACTGATGTGAAATTAAGAATTTCCCTATTGCATAAAGGTTTTAGTTATGAGGAACTTTTACTTAAATGTTGACAAATTTTCGATTTTGTTTTTATTGTTTGCTGCAGATCTAGGTCTGGTTGCTGGAGTGAAAGGGAAGTCTAGGCATGACGCGAAGCCGAACTAGTCCTTTCCATTTAGATTGCTCATTTAGTAATGACGAATTACTAAATAAGTTCTCTATATCTAAAAAAGTGACAATATCTTTGTGAAATAGATTAGAGAGGTCCTTAAAACTCTTTCTAGTTCGCTCCATATATTTGCCAACTTACACCTCAATGTCCCTTCAAGATTCGCAGCGCCATCTCAAGCCAATGTTTTTGTCAAGATAATCCCTGATTTAAGTAGTTAGACCAACACACTTTAAATAATAAGTCCGGTCACAGAAAAACTGGAAGTAAATTCAATTTCGAAAAGCAGACTAAATCAAGGGTCATTGCAATACATGTTAAAAAAAGAAAAATTGAATTTTTTTAAAGGGGATGCAAATCGAAATGCTAGAGGCAAGATCACCATTTGGTTACAGAACCTCCACTTAACTGCAGAAAGTAATCACAAAGCGACACAAAGATAAAGTCAGCAAGATATCGGTGTGCTTCCAGTCGCACAGCTTAAAACGTAGAATAGACGAGGGCACAACCAAGCAACACAGAAAGTGAGAGAGCAAGTTAACAAAATGTTAAATGTCTAGTGCCTAAATGTGACTGTATTTGGCTTTGTATTTAACGCTGTCGAGGTGTTACGACTGTCGCCGGCAGCAGCATCGAATTTGGATTGTTTGTGTTTCTTGCGCTTCACGGACGTCAACTCTACATCCCGTGGGTGCATTGGACGTCGTTTGCAAGAGACACAGAGCAACTTTATGCCGCCCAACGGCACCGATTATGTTCTTTCCACATCCAGAAGAGTAGTGGGCTTGATATGGACAGGGACATGGACAACGACAGCGACGGCACTACTTCCTGACATTGTTCCATGGGCTCCTGTTTGACCCGCAGCGAGGCTATTGGTGCTTATGCTAAAGAGCAGCACCAAACCGATTAGATCCTCCGGCGTCGTCTGTTGTGGTGGCAGCTGGGTCTCGTTTGGGAATGGCACTCATCAGGTTGATTGGCGGTTGCTTCACTGGTTTGTGGTTTCGTCAGCTCCAGCAACAGCTAAGATTCCTGTAACTCCTGTATCGCTTTAAGCGGACCCCCAACATTTCTAATTCTCGCTGCATACGGGTGAATCCGTTTGTATATTAACATTATGTATCTGGGGCAACAACAACGAGTTGCCGTCTCCCAATCTCGGAGATCAGCATCTCATCACAGTGGGGTGAGGTGAGGAAAGAATTCGCACACAAAGGAAGAATTCTCTAAAAACAAAATACATCCGTAGAAATGGCAGCGAAGCTTTAGAAGAGCATTCAGAGCGTTTTGACTTAGGCCAGTAGATCATTCGGTCGAGTGCGAAGTTATATCAGCTGTGCCTGGACACTTAATCGCGACTTGGCCGTGCATAGAAAAGTAAGCTGAGATTCACATACACTAATTAATAACTATTCACCTCGTCTGAATTAACCAAGTTAATCCCAAATTTAACATTGTCTTCCGTAGCTGTGAGTCGCCAAAAACCATTTATAGTCTTAAATTTTACAGGAAATTTATATTTAGCCTAGTTTATGGTATCTAGCTACACACAGCGTTCTAGTCACTAGTTTTATACGCAACTAGACGGCCCGCTTTTCCGTCCTTTAAGTTTTTGAAGTATCTTAATCAAAAATGGTTTATAAAATACCACAAGAGTCGCAGCTCGGGCACTCAGAAATAGTAGATAAGCACTTGACACAAAGGGTGTCATCTAATAAGATAAGTAGAAAAGAGTCAACCACACTACAATGCTACAGCTGACTTCGTTTAATATTACATAAGACTAATTAGAACAATAAGAAGATAGGAGCTAAAAAACACTTTAACAGTATAGTTGAGTCCATCTAATATTACATAGGATAATAAGTAAACAAGCGACGACTGTACTAAAACAATTCGCCACTAACATAGTACATAAGACATCTTATAAAAAGCCCATACAACTTGAATAAACCAGACAGTTCTTAAAGCAACGCGCAAGTGTTATCATTTAGGGATTGGCAATCGTGCTCTAACGCTGCGACTAACATCGCGACTTGGTTCTAGTGCAGATTTGCATGAACAATCGTTTTATGTTAAGGCACTTCAGTGCCGTTTGATGTCTTTATTTCAATTTCGATATGTGGTTTACAATTCTTAGTCTATTTATAGAAGTTTAAGTCGCAAAGCGACGCTGCCAGTAACGTCAGCAGCGGAGCGGCGTTATTATGTATTTCTTATACATAATTGGTGTTTGGTTTCTAAGGGAGGGAAAGGAGTGCTGTATGCGCGCATTGTATTATTAGTGTGTCCCTGACTCTGCAATAAATGTCAGGTGACCCAATTGTGCGCGGTCATTTGGACCTAGGTCAGGTTCTTGTTGCATAAACATTGCAATAAATGTTACAATGTGTATCTGCACATCTCCCTTTTTTGTTCGCCCCTTTTTCCTTTCTTTCTTTCGTTGCACAGACCCCCCCAAAAAGTATCAAAAATATTTTATTAAAATTATTTCGTCATTTGCAAACCACTAAAGAGGTGGCGCCATCTATTGTTAGTGGCGCCATCTAACATAATAAGCCCGTAATGCTTTACGGATTGACAAATAGTAATTACACACTAATTGTTAAGGCCTCTATATTATTATATCTTACTAATCTAACTAATTAATATTTCTCTAATTAAACCTTGGTCTGATTGGGTTTTTCTGGGTTTTCCCCAATCCTCGCAACAAATGTTGGACCAATCGGTTTATCTTTTTTAATTTTTATTTATTTATTAGCTTATCGCACTAATGTGCGCGCTGCCAACTCATTCAATTCAAAGTAAAATCGAGCTAATTCAAGCAGCCCTTTATTTTGTATGTATGACCAAGTTCGATTCGTTCACAGGAACAAAAAAACAACAACATTCGTGATCTTGGGCTGCGCGTGCGCGAAGTTGTCCAGACGCTGCGCTTAGCAATTTTGGGGTTACTGCACCTGTGGCCGGATATTGTTGCAGTTTGTAGACTTTGAATATTTGTGTTATTAACTCTTCCCTCTCAGATTTACACTTGTAATACACTCCTCAAGTGTATTAAAAAAATGGGATGTTGTTGAAGTGTGTACTTGCCGGCTGGTATGTAGTTGCTGGAGTAGTCGGTGTTATTTTGGGTATATCGGTTTTGATGTCCATAAGTTGCAAGTTGATAATCTTTTTTCCTACCCTTACACCAGTGAAGAGTGAGCGTTAAGATAGCAAAAAATGCTACTGACGCTATGAATGCTATACTGGTTATGGTTGAGTGTGTTTGAAGTTTGTGTAATTTCTTAGTATTATCAATGTGGAGCCCTTCCAACGCTTTTAATGATAGAATTCGTAATCGTTCGATCTCCATCGGCGCTATCTGGTTGAGAGGCATGCCCGGTTCAGTGACTTGTATTTCCGTGTTACTGAACTCTTTTCCGTTGATGATCACTGTCTCATTCCAGAAGGTGATCAAGTAGGTACCCTTTATCCGCTTCGCATTGCCTGGCAAAGTTATGGTTCCATTAAAGTCTTTTACTAGGATGATTCCCTCGTCGATCTCCTTCAGTGTAGGGATGTGGTCCGCGTTGGTGAATTCACACTCCTAGGTTTGGCAAACTAGCTTATTCTTCTATTTTTTTTTATTACAGATTTTTATATTATACAGGTTTTTACATTGACCTTTAATGCCGAACATTTTATTTTTATTTTCGAAAATTTCTTTTGCTGGAAGATTTACAATTCCATTCGATTTAATTACTGATTTTACTACATAATTTTCAAAAGTTTCGGTTTCTAAATTGGGTATTTTTATTAAATATACTAGTGGGCCCTTTTTGCGTCCTTGCTTTGCTCGGACGCAGATCCCCACTTAAAGTATCACAAAAATTATTGTTTAAATTTTTTTTTTTTTTTTCAAATTTTAAAAAGAGCATCTGATTTCATCTCGTATGATTAGTAAGCAAATAACCCACAGACAGTTCATTTCATACAACCAAAAGTGTCGAAGAAAATGCCTACTACTATGAAATACCCATTACGGTTTAAACGTTATTGTCTTCAATATTTTTGAAGGTAAAACACCGTAAATTTAACAAATTCATAAAGAAAGGCTATATAATAAGTGTAATGGGCTGTTTTATAAATAAAAAACAATTTTATTAATGTTTAAATTTCTTAATAAAACATTTTAATGGTACAGGGTATTAGAGACTACATACAAAACTTAAGGGGCAGCAACGAATAATATAATAAACCTTGTCGTCAATTCTCATAGCAAACCATTTATATGTACACACTTATGTATGACAAAGAACGCAATATAAGTCACTTCTTTGTTCACAGGAACAAACCAACAACAACATTGGCGATCTTGGTCGCATTACGCACATGCAAAAGCGAACACAAAAACAAAAACTACGTACATGCAAAAGCGAACACAAAACAAATGCCATGGTTCTCTTTGCAGTCAAGTCTAACAGTTGTTCTCTGGCTCTCTTTCAGTTGCTCACGCTAAAATTGTGTATGTACGTTTTCAATTCTTGCTTAGCGGGCATGCATTTAATGCAATTTAATTAAATGTTTTTTATTTTTTAAAATAGGTTGCAGATGGAACAAAAAATAAAAATACCCATACGAATCTGGAAAAAATTATTTTGATTTTTTGAAAAAAACTTCAATTCTCTAGGACTTGTGCTTTGGCCATGGCTGTGATATATCAGTCAGTCAGTGAGTCAGTGAATGAGGACAAATCATTTTATATATATATAGATGAGTGTCGTTCCATTGTTAATGGTTAATGGTGGCATATTACCATTATTAAATTGATTATTTATTACATATATTTTATTTTTGTTTAAGAGGCAACTATTGATCAAATTTAATTTTGCCCATTGAATGGCGTATTTTATGTTAACGACTTCTTCTTTAATAAGTCGATCTTGGTTCTGAAAACTGATGGTCAATTCATTATTCAAAACTGAGTCTCTTTTAGTGGAATTTGCTATGTCATTTGAAATTTTTGTAATTTTCTTTATTCTGTCTTCTGTTTTTTATAACTTGTTTATTATTATTGATCATAAGATCGTTTAAGCTAACCGTTATAAGAACTAAGTCGTTGTGGTCGGGGCTACCTGCTACAAATTTCCAGGCAGTGCCAAGAATGTTTATTGCCCTTCTTGAACGGGAGTGAATTGTAGTTATAGTTTTAAAGATTACATATGTCTGCGATATTTCGTGTTGTATAGTGTGATAAAGGTTATTATATTCTTGTCCGTGTAAAACTGCAAGTTGCTGGGCGCGTCCTGAATTTGTTCCAAATTAATGACGTGAAGAATTTTCGAGTCATTAGGTCGAATTTTGCCGATCCCCTTGTAAATGGTCACGGTCTGTGCGTCGGTATAATTGGTAATCGTAACAGTTGCGTTGGTTAAGTCTACCAGCCTCCTGTAATTGAATGTTTTAAGTTTTAATATAGCTTTTATGTACTATAAGTCCTGATTCTGTTAATATTGTAGTGTTTCTGTCCTCCTTTACTATTTCCTTTTTGAATCTATTTGATAATTTTGAACCTAGTCTTGTATTTATTTTCACAAATATATCTTCTCCTTCCGTATAAATTTTAACTGGTTTTTTCTATTATTGTGGTCCTGTAGGTCTTTAGTCTGTTTATGTCTCAGTTGTTCTGTGTTGTCCAGTCTTGCCTGTTTGTATTGTGTGGGGTCAGTTGTAACTCTTCTGCCGAAGAAGACTTCTAGTGGCTTCTTCTTCGTTACCGAATGAATTGAGTAGTTATACTCGTAGACTGCTCGATCTAGAAGCTTTTCAAGTTCCTTTGAACTTGATTTTTCAGACATTTCATTATTTCAGAGAGTGTTGAGTGAAATCTTTCAATCTGTCCGTTAACTGTACTTTTATTGGGGGGTGTTTTATAAATTTGTATCCCTAGCTGATCAACTAGCATGAAGCGTATTGATTCAGAGTTTCAGGGATTTTTCATTGTCCATCACAATGAATTTTGGTACACCAAAATAGAAAACTATGTCACGAAGTGGTGTTCTAATATCTTTTATTGCTTTTGATTTTATTATTTGAGTTTTTGCTAGTTTGGAAAATATGTCAATTGCTGTCAGTACGAGGTATCGTTCAGTTGAGTAGATGTCTATGTGAATTATGTGTCCAGGGTATTCGGGTATTGGTGTTTCTCTAATCTCTGGGTTAGGTGGATATTGGTCGTATTTCGTCTCTTTACAAATTTTGCACTGTTTTACTATGTTTGTTATCTTCTGTTTCATTTTGGGGAAGTAGAATTCTTCTGAAATCTGCATTTTATTTTCTAACGAGTTTCTGTGAGCCCTATTGTGTGTCTTGTTGAGAATTTGTTCTTCCTCGTCCGTTGTGTTGGTCAAATCTTTTACTAATGTCTGCGTGAAACGTACTTTAAAATTTTTAAAATGACTTGGATATAATTGTTGTATTTTCCACATTATATCTTCGGTCGTGTAGATACCGTTTATTACTGAGGGGTTTAGATATTTTTTTAAGTCGGATATTAGTTCGTCTGGATTGTACTGCTGTCTGTATATATCATGTCTGTGAAAAGTTGGAAATGGAATACTGAACTTATAGTTAGTCATTTCTGTTTTGTGAAAGAAGATCTGGTTCCTAAAGGCGTTAATAGGTACTTCCATGCTAGGAATTAATTCCTCGCCTGAGCTCTCATCACTGTGTTGCGTCGAGGCTATTGAATTTATTTGCCCGATTGGTGGTATTCTGGAAAGTGCGTCAGCTACCACATTCTCTTTTCCTGGCTTATAAAATATCTCGTAATCGTATTCTTCTAAGTATGAATTCCACCGTTTAATTTTCGCGAATGGTCAAGGCTGGTGTCGGTAAATATTTTTACTTTTGATTTACCGTACAGTAATTTTTGGCTTTTTAAGCGCCAAATATCTCTTTCTTTTTCGTTTGCCGCATAATTTTCTTCTGCTTTGTAAAGCGTTCTTGAGAGAAATGAAATAGGTTGGTTATCTTGCGATAACACTGCACCTATTGCGAAATTGGAAGCATCGGTCGTTAAGTGAAATTCTTTTTTGAAGTTTGGGTAGCGGAGTATAATATCTTTAGATATGAGGCTACTTTTCAATTTTTTTGATTGCTTTAAGTGCTTGGTTGTCAAGCGAAATTGATTTTTTTGACGACATTTTTTTGGACACTCCCCTCTTCCCCCTCTTAAAAGCGTGGTAAGGGGCTTTGCGAGCTTAGCATAATTCTCAATGAATCTTCGGTAGTACCCGGAGAGTCCCAAAAATGATCTTAAATCTCTTAGAGTCTTGGGAAGGGCATACTGGGCTATAGCTGCAACTTTGTCGGGAACAGTTCGTATTTCTGCCATACGTTGTGTTGGTTTGATTTGGTTCTAAAAGGTTTGGGTTTTTTAAGAATTTCATTTAATTTGTCGCTCTGGCATTCAGTTAGGTGTTCCGTTCTTGGGACAATTGTGTTTACCGCCTCAAATTTCTTTTCCTTGATAGGAATATGAATTTTGTTTTTTATAGTCATTATCTATTTGCTTACTTTGATTTTACCATTCAGCTCTTTCAAGCTGTCATTGCCCAGAATGGCATCAAATGACTTTAAGGTCGGCAACAAAAAGAACTTGACATTTATGTCAGGGTGGTTAAAGAGATTGGCTATTTTATGATGCATTACGCGAACACTGCCCCCTACGGACACAGCGTTAAAGGGTTTTTCGTTAGCAATCGGATTTGTAATAAATTTGGGTTGTATCTAATTTCTATTTGATCCTGTATCTATTAATATTTTTAAGATTTTTCCATTCCCCAGCTTGCATTCGAAGTATGGAAGCGAGGAATGTTCTTTTCTAAAAAATTCATTGCGGTGTTGTCATTGTAATAGGTTTCATCGTAGTCATATCCGTCGACGTATTCGTTTAATGTTTCGTCCGAAGTCTCGTCTTCTTGATCTGCAAGTGCTTGTTCGTATTCTGCCATAGTGGCATACGTATCAGCAGGTTGCATATCGTCTTGTTCGCTAATCGTCGCAAAGTTCCGTTGTCTCTTCTGTCCGTCAGGATCCCCGTTGGGCCTGGGGGTCTCTTTCCTAGTTCAAATCGTGGCCTATTTATATAGTTTACCAATTTTGATCTAAGGCTTGGGTCCACGTCCATGGGTTCTGGTCTTGGTAAGGGTTTCGGCGCTATTGGCCTGGCTGGTGTACTGTTGCTGTCGTTGTGGGTTTGCGTCGTACTGTCTTGGCATAGTTATTTGATTTTGCTGTCCAAAGTTATTATAGTTCCGAGGCTGTGGGCCTGGATGATACTGGACATGAGGATTTCTAGGGGGAACTGGTGGTGGCTGTCTAAATGCTGAGCCCGCAATTGTATGTTTCTAGGAGCTGGTATTGGTTTTGTCTTGCCATTGGCCTGTCCCAAGGTTACCGCATGCATGGTGCGATATTTTTGATTTTTCATTTTTAGGCATATGTTCAATGCCGAAGGAAGATCACTTGGTGCGTGTGCACCCAAGATGCGAGGTAGGTCTCCGCGCAACCCACATACAAATGTTTATCCGTGGCTTTGTCGCGGTACATTTTCTTGAGAAGTCGATGAGCTTTTGTACCCAAGTCCATGCAATTCACCTTGTTTAGCAGAAGTGACAGGTGTTGATATACCGTCTGATGGAATTCTTCGACTGTTTGGTTACCTTGAGACAACATTGTCATCTGATACTCTAGTGTACCAAGATCACGCTTGTCTCCGTAATGCATCGTTAGACACTTAACCATTGCTTTCCAATTTAATGGAACGCTATATGCTTCTAATGCCGTGTCAGCATTACCGGTAATCTTGCTTCTAATCGAGTGAAGTATGCCAAAATATCTTAAGGTACCAACCTCCCCTGCATAGGCTTCCATTAGGCGGTCGACGCTCTTTTTCCAAGAGCTGAACTCCGCTGGATTTCCAGAAAATTCTCTGAGGCATTTTACTACATCTGGGACTTTGTCGAGCCCCCCTAAATTTTCACGATGTTCTGCACTTATACCCTGGTCTACTGCATTGCTAAAGTCCTGGTCTGGATTATTTAAAGCTTTCACTATTAGCGGGACTTGTTGTGCTATTAACCGTCCCACTAGCTCGGTAATTTGATCTACCGTTGCCATATTTCTGTTCTGCTGGTGTTCTGCTTGTCTTTGTATTTGTCTTTGTTGTTGTCGTTCGTTAGCTAAATTGTCTTGGTTTAAAATGGGTGGTCGTATCAAGTAGTTCAGATTGGCCATAAATTTTCGAGATATAGAAAAATATTTTATATGTTTGAATTAAAAATTGAATAAATCTTAGATGTTTGTAAAAAATATATAATATATAAAATTTTAAAGTTTTTAAATGTTAGATGTTGTGGAAAAATGTATAATATATTAAACTTTAAATGAAAGTTTAAAAATGGAATGCAATTTTGTGTTGTGAAAACCAGTAGCTGGTTTCTTCCTTCTACCCTTGAGGGTCCCTTTGTTGGGATTCGCAAGATTAGAAATTTTTATACTACTCTTTGAGCAGTTATATTTACTTTGTTATCGTTTTACAGTGTTTGATCTTTTTAATATTTGCTTTCGCCAAGTACTATGCTTGGTTTATTTTTTTTTTAAATATAAATTTTATTTTTTTTTTCCAAATACTATGTTTGGTTTGTTTAGAAAATATAAAAATTTTTTTTTTTTGCCAAATACTATGTTTGGTTTGATTTTATATTTATTTTTCCAAATACTTATGTTTGTTTTTTCGAGTTTGTATTTCTCTTGTTATTTTTTGTTAACTTAATCACTAGCTTACATTAGAAAGATTGATGTGGTAGCTCCTCCCGACTGTCCGGATTTCATCCTGTTTGATTTCTCTACTGGGGATCCTGCGACCAGTACACAGTGAGGGTGCTCTGCGAACGGATCGTACAGAGCTGCAACCCACCGATAAGCAATGATCAATTTAGATCCACTGTTTTGCTGATCTCACAATTAAGTTCTTCAGCACGTAAAGTGTTGACCTCGCGATTTAACACGAGGGAGTCTATTCAATCACTTCACTAGGCCTGCGGACGGTTGGCGGCTGCAGAGTTATCTCGTCACGAACCGAAAACTTAGTTACGTTTTTGCACTTTCGTTTTTGTTTCCGCTGGTCCCTGCTCGGGCGCCAGTTAATTCTTTATAGGTTTTGGTTTTAAAATAATTAAACTTTATTAAGTCCAATCGGACTGTTCTTCTTTGTTACAAGATTTAGACTAATTACACTAAGCTAATCAGAACCCTAAAGGAGCTGTGTGAATTGGCAGCGACGTCGGCAGCGGCGTTGCGACACTTCTGGATCACCGGAGTTGTTGCAGTTTGTAGACTTTGAATATTTATGTTATTAGCTTGTATGCGTGCACACGCATTGAAGAGTTTTTAATGCTTGCTTAATAATGCATTTAATACAATTTAAATAATGTTTTCTATTTTTTAATAAAATAGGTTGCAGGTGGAATTAGAAAATTTAAATGCCCATACGAATCTGGAATATTGTTTTCTGATTTTTTAAAAATAAACTATGGTTTGCCCATGGCTGTTATATATCAGTCAGTCAGTCAGTGAGAAGAAAGCAATTTATATATATAGATAACTGCATTTGCCAAGTTTATAAAATTTCAGAACCACACAATCGTATTCTGCGATGTCTATTAATAAAGGTCATTGGAATTTCTATTTCTGTTACATTTGCAGTATCAAAACTTAAATAAATTCATTAATGCCTAAAATTAAATAAGTGTCGATTCAAATAAAAGAAAAGAAAAAATACACTTGTGTGTTAAAGAAATGCTGTAAGGATTCGGTTATATTCTTTTGAAAGCATAGGACTTAATTAATTCGAATTACAACATTTTTATGTAGAGCGCAAGAATAGATTGAAAAATTATACCAATAATATTAATTAATAAATGAGAAACACGTGTTTTTTAAAATAACAAGTTAACAGAGGAGTATTAAAGAAAATAGTGAAGGTAAGAAGATAAACGGTTTGAGTAAACGAAAATTTATAGTTGTTGATTTAAAAACTAGAATTAATTTAAAGTAAGTAGTACTATTTTTTATACAGTATATACTAATTAAAAATTTAAATAATCTATTGGTATTTAAAAATTTTAAAAAGAAAAAAACCCAGAAAAGTCTAATAATAATAAGATACAATTAGAGAAATGTTAGTTAGATTAGTACGATATAATTATATAGAGGCCCTATTAATTAGTAAAGCACACTCAAAACTAATCGTACGGTACAGATTGTTATAGTCAGCACACATAATTCGAAAAGGTTCACGCAAAGTACAGTTAGTGGTGCAATGTTGAAGATATAAGTGATTAAAATTACGAGTTAATCTGAAAGGTATGTTAAAAGTTATTTCGTCCAATATACAATCATCGTCAACTTGATCCCGTAGTAATTTATGAACGAAGATTACACCAAGAATAATTCTACGATTAGTAAAAGATGGGAGATTATTTAATCGGAGTCTACTAGAGTAAGAAGGAAAGGGATTTCAGAGTTCCAGCTCAAGCCACGAAGAGCAAATATTAAACATTTTTTTTCAGCTGATTCTATTCTGGCACGCTGTGATTCGTATTGAGGGGACAAAATGCATGACCCGTACTCAAGACTCGGACGAACAAGAGATCTATAAAACAATCTAGTAAGGCCAAAAAACCCCCAATGCTTTATTGACCGAATCATCATTATGTTTACTAAACCTCAGTTAATGATCAAGAATTATACCTAAATCATTTACTGAGCTTTCGGTATTATTAACGCATTTCAAGATAATGTCATTAAGTGAATAGTGACAGATACATTTTGCACTAATAACATTAATTGAATTGGTTTGACACCAAAAAAATAGGGCATTTATAGGTTAAACGAACCTTGACCTCGTCCGCATACATGAGTGCATGAGATTGATAAAGAACAGATGGATGATCGTTCATAAATAACGTAAAAAGAAGTGGACCGAGATGACTACCTTGCGGTACTCCAGACGTAGCTTTGATGGAATTTTTAAATGACGTTCTGAAACTAACTGTTTGCGTTCTGTTGCTCAAATAAGTAGATATCCAAAGAAGAAGATTATAGGGAAAACTGAAAAGTTCAAACTTTTGAATTTGTAGTTTGTGATTTACAGAATCAAAGGCTTTACTGAAATCGGTATAAATAACATAAGGTTGAATATTTTTCTTGAACGTATTAACGGGGTAGTGGTTGTCGATCTACATCTCATAAATCCATGCTGACTAGGAGAGATATTAGAACCACACAAATGTTGAAGATGAGAAGACATTATTTTCTCAAAGAACTTGGGAATTGCAGAGAGCTTAGCAATACCCCTATAGTTCTGAAAATCGCACTTAACACCCTTTATGACAAGAAGCATCTGCACAGTACTTAAATACAGAGCCAGGCATACCATCAGGACCTGGCGTGTGTACTGGCTTAATTAATTTAAAGTTCACACAGAAGCGACGTATCTGTGAATGAAGGGCTGATAATTCAGTTTATACTACGATGATTGTAAGGGTATGAGTGACCCGCATGGAGACTACTGGATACAGGATGTAGTTTGAAAAAAGTCAGCAAACAAATCAGCAGTGGATTGATCAAAATTGGCCTGAAGGTTATAAAAGGAGAGATATTATGGAAATAATAGAGCTTATAGCTTAGAGTTTACAAATTTTTTGAACAATTTAGGATCCCTAGAGAATTCGAGCTTACAACGTTGTAAAAAATTTTTATATCACTGAGAATTAAGAACCAGAAAATTTGAATTGGTTAATACATATCGAGATAAATCATAAGAACTTTCCGACTTTTTAACTGTACTAATTCTCTAGAGAACTGATAGTCTAGCTAAACTGATAGAAGATATAAGGGGAACGCAGATATCAAATAAAGAATTAAGAGTTGTATAAAAAAGCTCAATGACATCCAAATCAAAACATGCGTATAATTGAGACGAATCCATACTCGAAATCATATTTTTTTAATTAAAAGAAATCTGATTATCTAAAACGCCCTGATAACGATAATTCATGTGGGCGCATAGGCATGTATAACCAAAGGGTCAATCCTAGATACAATGGTATTGGTGCGGTTCGACACAAACAGCAAGTCAAGAGTCCTATTAATAGAATTGCAAACAGGATTGATTTAAACCAATGAAAGCTCTGATAGACCATCAATAAAACTATTGGAATTTTCAGGTGTAAGTAAATTCGGAGTCATTGAAGGCAAACCATTCAACATTGGACAGATTAAATTCACACAAGATAAAAAAGCAGGTCAGTTTCAGAGACTAAAGAATATATTTGTTTGACAGCGTGAAGATTAGTATCATAAACTGTCTCATCAGCAGCTGGTGGAATATTTGAACATGTAAAAATATGGAAAATTTATTTAAAAATACTTACACACAAATATCAATGTCAATGTCAAAGGAATGACTGTTCATAAATAAACTAGAGAACTTACTATTAAGACCTCTTACATTTTAGTAAGCTAAAGAGATTGAAGAAGTTAGTTTTTTGTAACTACGTTTGAATATATAACAGGTAGAACGGAGTTAAAATCTGGGATCGGTATTCGATCTTACTTTCGATTTACATATCTTTTGTACTAAGCCACAAGACATGTTCGGGCCAAAAGCAAAACAATTTTCAAAGAGATTTCTCTATGATAGTTAAAATTATCCACAGAAATGTCAGCATCTGACAATATGGTAAGGATATAAGCCTAAACATCGTCAGAGGACTGATCATTTGAAAGCCTAGAGACAAAAATATGTTTCTTTAGTTTCGAAGGAGGAATTCCTTGGGACTTTGACAGGCGAGGCGGCACGGTTGTCAACGGATTGGTTGCCGGAACGACTGATGTGAAATTAAGAATTTCCCTATTGCATAAAGGTTTTAGTTGTGAGGAACTTTTACTTAAATGTTGACAAATTTTCGATTTTGTTTTTATTGTTTGCTGCAGATCTAGGTCTGGTTGCTGGAGTGAAAGGGAAGTCTAGGCATGACGCGAAGCCGAACTAGTCCTTTCCATTTAGATTGCTCATTTAGTAATGACGAATTACTAAATAAGTTCTCTATATCTAAAAAAGTGACAATATCTTTGTGAAATAGATTAGAGAGGTCCTTAAAACTCTTTCTAGTTCGCTCCATATATTTGCCAACTTACACCTCAATGTCCCTTCAAGATTCGCAGCGCCATCTCAAGCCAATGTTTTTGTCAAGATAATCCTTGATTTAAGTAGTTAGACCAACACACTTTAAATAATAAGTCCGGTCACAGAAAAACTGGAAGTAAATTCAATTTCGAAAAGCAGACTAAATCAAGGGTCATTGCAATACATGTTAAAAAAAGAAAAATGGAATTTTTTTAAAGGGGATGCAAATCGAAATGCTAGAGGCAAGATCACCATTTGGTTACAGAACCTCCACTTAACTGCAGAAAGTAATCACAAAGCGACACAAAGATAAAGTCAGCAAGATATCGGTGTGCTTCCAGTCGCACAGCTTAAAACGTAGAATAGACGAGGGCACAACCAATCAACACTGAGAGTGACAGAGCAAGTTAACAGAATGTTAAATGCCTAAAACAAAACAATGTACTTAGCAGCTGATAGAAAGATTGAGAAAAAAATCAGCAAAAACCAATGTATATTTATGCACCAAATGATACACACATACAAATCAGATGTATTCGTTAAAATTAATTAAATACGTCTATATATAGACACTATATAAAGAACGTATTGAACACCATAGTAACGTATAGAACACCAAGAAGTAACACAATTGCACATATAACTTTTAAATTGCTTGTTAATAGGACAACAACAATTCAACTTACAGAGCACAGAAAACCACAACTGGACACAAAAAGAGTTGGAGAGTTATGATGTTGATATAGCAAAGTGAAATTTTTTTTCGTTGCGAATGCAACAATGGGAACTGACTGCAATAGGTGATGACGTCTGGGTTGTGTTAAAAATGAATGTTCAAGAGAGGGATGATAAGAATCTTCAGGTTTAATAACAAAGGAAGATTTAACTAAGACAGCACTAAACAGATCGTTAACAATGATCAGATCGTGCATCATATAATTGGATATTGAATTGATTTGATAAAGTGACACATTAATTAAACCATCTAATAACTTATGCTGGTCAGTGGAACTAAGTAATTTAAGCCATTAAAAAAGGATTGAAGCCTTGATGTCTACCAGTTTCCCTAGTTATAGGAAACCTCAATGGTTTTCCAAACAACTTTCTCATCTCAAAAACCTTAAGCCAAAGTGTGAAAATCTTAATGCACCGCATTTACCATATTGGGCTTGATTACTTCCCATAATTCCCATAACTGAATCTTTTCAGGTGAAGCTTAGGGAGTGTCTCCTTTGTTTCCAAATAGGATGAAGCTACGCTTTAGTGGAAAGCGCACCTCTTTCAGAACTATATGGTTCTGGAAGCAGTTCAAGGGCTTGTCAGTATGTATATCAAAGAAAGTTTACTATTGGCCGTCGCTATGTATGTATGGACTCGCAAACTCTTTAGCACCCAGTTGACATGAGCCACATGGGATTCTTCATCCTTTGAGAAGACGATGACGTCATCTACATAGAAAAAGCATGACTTGTCGATGTGCTCTCGCAGTATGTCATCAATCGTTCTCTGGAAAATACTAGCGGCGATTTTTAAACCGAAGGGAAGTCGACAGAGCTTATACTCGTATTCCTCCACTCACCGAAAAGGACGTCTTCTCGCGGTCACGCTCAGTAAGCGTGATTTGGTGGTAGCCAGACTTTAGATCTAAAATCGAGAAGTACCTGGTTTTATAGAGAGATAGATAGATAGTTTTCTTATTAAGTATGCGAAAAACCATTACAAGACGCATTTTGTGGTTAAACGTCTCATCCGCATCCTTTTTGTCAACCATCCAAAGTGCGTTGTTGTAGGGTGAAACGGGTTTCTGAATTATGCCGTAATATGGGTTTAGATTGGCACAGAAGGATTGGTCATCGACCGTTCGAATAATGACTACAAAGGAAGTGTTGGATAGCATCGCTTTGTTAGCGTCTGCGATTTTGTCATTCGCGCAATCTATGATTGTAAAATTGACATCCGCAAATTTGTCGAACAAGATTGGTTCCAAACTTTAGTTGACTTCAGCCAACTCCGACTTGTGTTAACACGTCGATGCCTATAATTCCATCAAAGATGGAAAGTTCCAAGAGAAGGAAAGGGGTTACCTTCTTTCCGAACATTTAGACATAGCATTTCTCAGATATTTTGGTGGTGGCATGTATAGAGTGCAAGCACCAGTGCCGATAAGGAACTTCATTTGGGAGTCATTTTCGTAATCATCACCTATTTAATGTCTTGTGTGAGTGCAAGAGCAGAGGGAAGATCAGACGGATGCCCCGCAAAGAGAACATCCGTGGGATTGCGCGGAAGATCAAAGATGAATATGCGCAAATCATCATCCCTAAACTTCTTGCACATACCATTTGCCAGTTGTGACTTTGTTTATGAACAAAGTGAGCTTTTTATTTACTTTGCAGGGTGAGTTGCCCTTGCCTGAGAGTACCCATTTCTGGTTCGATGACATAAAGTGGTCTCTTGTCACTGTAAGTGAAATCCAAAAGATTGATGATGGCATCAAAATCCAATGTTGTAGCAAAAAGAAGCCCTAATTTTGATTTTTATTGTAAACAGCTTGGTAATGGCGGGAGCTGCCATTATACATCTTAAATATTTTGTATGCCGCAACTGTAGCCTGTCGCCATAAAACATAAGCTTCTTTTGATCCGGTAAAGCATCTAGAGGCTCATCGCAATGAATGACGTCAATGATTTGAATTTCTTCACATGCTTCTATCGGGGTCCTGTCACTCCCATTAAGGTTACACTTTGCGTTTATTCCGCTATTTGTCTGTCTAAGTTTTCCCTTAAGGCCGCGTCCCGCTTCTACCTGCACTTGCAACACAGCGGTGACCGTTGACTCTACTAAGGCTTTAATTTGTTAAGGGTCCATGTTTTGGTCTTTTTATTAAAACTTGGTCGTTTTGTTTATCTTTACGGATTGGGATGCTACATACGTCGCTATCTGACAATTTTGAGTCTGCACTTTTCGGTTTAGGGTCCCTATAGTTCAGATAAGTTTTATTTATAAGTCGTTGTGCTATGTAGTCAAACCATCAAATAACCGGACACTCAACAAAGTTTTCAAAACGTTTGGAAAACTCAAAAAGATATTTGCAAAACACAATGCCACACAAAACACATTAATTTTAGAGTCGAATTTACCAATGTTATGCTAGAAGTTTCAGGCAAACTTAAAATATTATCGTCGCTGAACAACACACTTCCAATGTATCTATATGATTTATATTAAATCCGTTGGAACCCTCCCTGCGGTCAAGATCGAAAATCTTTTGACGCAACAAAAAGAAATAACTCGTGTGCTAAAGCACTTGGACGTTTGATCGCAAGGCGTACAAAGAGCTTTTTCTTTATTTATTTACGATATTTAAGCGTTGAATCCGTACATAGCAATTGTAGTACCATAACATCGCAGGTCGACATATAATGAGAACTAAACCTCACGCTATGCGCATAAGGACTAATAACTTAATAGGTAAAGTTGATTTTGCCTGGGTGGGGTTTGAACTCAGTTTCTCGAACCGGGTTCTCTTTATGACAGGTCGGCGCCTCTAACAACAGAGCCACTGGACCACCTCTTAAGAGCTAATATAAAATATGAATTGAAAACAACCGATAGTATAATTGCCCTAACAACTAAGTAGTTTCATGTGAATAATGCTGACGTGCAAAATTGAGTTCAGCGCTCCGCGCTAACAACGATCAGCAGCGGTAATCGGATACTTCTTACTTAGAGTGCCGCATTGCGGTGCATAAAATGCTGAGTCGACTTGCCGACCATGATTTTATGGCATGATGTATTGTGGCTACGGTAAACTTATACTTTTTTATTTTCATTGTCTTTAGTTCTAAGCAGACATTGAGAAATAAAGCTTCAGCTCCGGCTCATTGCCGTAAAATACAATACTTTGATATAAATCACTTAGCCAAAGGCCAGTGATCGACAAAGGGGGCTTAGTTCGCCCTCCATCGTAATCATCGTATGAAACACGGGATCATCTACTCGAGGACCATCATTACGGATCTACGCACTGGATATCATTTGGACCCTGGATCACCCAATCGAGAAACATCGTTGAAGATCTGGTCCATAGAACACCACCTGAAAGCAGGAAATACTTAATTTACACAGCAACATGCAGAGAAGTCGTGGTCGGCAAGCCGACCAAGCATATTTATGGGCGATAACGAATGCTACATAATAAAAGTATCCGATTACCGCCGTCGCCGGCTGCAGCGTTAATGCTGAGATGACGTTTTCGCTAGTCAATGTTGAGCTTGCAAGAGTACGTTAACTTATATACTAGAGGGCCCACAATTAAAGTTTTAGAAATATCTTAATTAAAAATTTTATTAAGGTTAATATAATTATTATTATCTTAATTATTTCCACACCACCAAAGAGGTAAAATGCATATTGTCATTTGTCGCCATTCTGCAACATGGCGCCTACTGAATAAGTTCATAATTCGGCACGGATCGGCAAATAGTACATGTATTTTGCAAACGTGAATTTTTACGCTTTAAACGTTGTTGCCTGCAATTTTTTTGAAAGCAAAACTCCGTATATTTATCAAATTCATAAACAAAGGCGATATAATAAATGTAATAGGCTGTTTTATAAATAAAAAAATTTCTGTTTAGTGTAGAAATTTCTTAATAGAGGTTGCATACATAGCCTCGGCACTCGACTCTACCTGTCTCCGCCTGACAACTTAAGAACATGTACGATATGTGGAAAGAGGGCGAGAAATGAATATTCTCATTTTGTATGTCCTCGAAGTGCGTTTCTATTGAGGGATTTTCTGCAGCTTTTTGACATCAATTAAAATTTGTAAGCTACACGAAATATTTTGAAAAGTATTCTTTTGCCAATATTATGCATTCCCTTAGAAGTAATTTGAAAACTGGGAGTGGCCACATTAATAATTTGTGTTTTTTTTATTATGCTCACAGCCATTTAAGAGGAAGATTGTTGATCTGCCTTCGCCCGCTTTTTCATATAAGGCACTAAAGTGTTTGCTGCCAACTCATTCAATTTCAATTTCATTTGTTGAATTGAGTTAATAAATCAGTGCTTCGTTCACTGGAACAAGACAAGAACATTCGCGATATTGCTCGCACTTTCGCATTTGCGAACACACAAAAAAAAAGCCGTGTCTCCCTTTGTAGTCGAGTCTAAATCTTGCTTTCTAGCTCTCTTTCAGTCGCTCACGCTTAAGTTGTCTACCATATGTATGCGTAAGCATGCATGTCACGTTCTCAATACTTGCTTAGTGAGTTTGCATTTAATGCAATTGAATTTATTGTTTTATAGTTTTGAAAAAGCTGGCAGATGGAATTAAAAAATAAATACCCGTATAAAACACTTATATATTATTCTGATATTTTTATAAAAATTTCAAGGCTCTAGGACATGTAGTTTATCTATGGCTGTGATATATCAGCTTTGGTCAAACATTTTAAATATGTAGAGATTTTAAACAAGTTAAATAACAATATTCGTGAGTATCGGCTTTTGGTCTAATTTTTTTTTTTTTGCGTGGGGTTTAATAAATGGCAAATCAGCTTGTCATGAGCCGTTTGTCCCTTAGGTAGCGAGATATCCGCTTGAGGACGGCGGGGTATGGGAAAGTACTTTCCATTCATAGTCATTATGCCACTACCTTTGGGACCTGTTGCGCACCTCTAACAAGCTAGCTGGTTGTACCACAAACCTCGCTATTGACTCTTGACAACGCGCTCTGACCTCATCTTCCTCGTTTAACGCAGCAACTACTGGCCTCTGCCTTGAGTAGTTGGTATTGTAATTTTTGATTTCTCTTAGGCATATTCAAAGTATAAAGTAGTTTTGCTCAACTTATTACACCCTTTAACAGGTGTGCATGCATTCTTGGTCATCATAAACAGCCAAGTCGATATACTCATGTCCATCTGTCTGTCCGCCAGTATAACAAAAATTGCCAAACAGACCACCAAATTATCGTAGTTAGATTGGACTGAAGAATCTATAGATGGTTACTTAAGCTTTTAAAAGCAATTCAAGATCTTAAGAATACCCAGTTGTTTTTTTTTAGTTAAACCTTCAAAGATTCATATAATTAATTTTCTAATAGCTATGAAGGATATGTTCACATTTATTACAGATTTCAGATCAATATATTTAATCTGAAGCATCCATCCTATAAAGTTGGTTCGCAATAACTGCGGACAGGAGTCCACACTTGGGACGAAATTGTACGAATGATGCAAAAAGCGACTAGCAATAAATACAGCTAACTTGTAAGATTTACTACGACCTTCAAAACAGATCAATTATATGTCGATCAAAGGATGTAATCTTAACTAATAAGATTGCAAACTAAGAATTTTGTAACTCACCTGGCTCACGTAGTGCTGACAATGAGAAAGTTTTCATTTAAGTGATTGTGATACATTTGAATCAGTCTTGACTTGCTCCTAAAGTCTCTGAGATCCTTTTGTGCATATACGGTCGAATATGTCACCATCTGTTACTGGCATCGTAATGAACACAATATTCTCTTTTACTTAAGTACTCAGTAAAAAGATTTCTTAGCTTACAATCTGGGAGTTTCTGTCAAAATGGCTGCAACTATAAATGTAAGGTTTCAATGTGATATATATGTCGGGGCGAAAATAATGTGTATGCGCTTAGTCGCTATTTACTTCTTCTCCATGTTCCTTCTGCTATTATGCGTGTTCCTATTCATTGTCAATGTGTGAGAATGAATAGATGAATTATCTATAAACGGGACTCTGCTAGAATGAGAGCGATACAGCTGTTGCTGAACGTGGCCACTTGCGCTGCTTGGTTGGAATGAGAAAGCGACATAATGGAAAGGGAATGTCAAAAATTAAGAAGACAAAAGACAGTCAGCACGAAACGTCACATTAATCGTTGAGAAGCCAAAGCAGACGCACGTGGACTCGTTAAATGCGCGCAGCTTTACAAATTAAGTAAAGAAAAACATTATATGTGACGCCGATATGGACGGACAGACGAACGACGAGGCTCCTGGCATCAATAACCCGACATAAACAACAGAATTTTTTACTAACAGGTTGAGAAGATATAGCCTATTCACTGAGTTTTATGTTGTAATATGTTCAGTTTCTCGTTCTTTCTTACATGAAAGAGAGAGGAGACGTCGCAGGCAGAGCTACGTAAGATTGTAGTTGTCAGCTTTTGCATTGTCCAAATAATCAAATCTACTCGAGGTAAAATTCTAGTAACGAACGCATACTTTAGCCTCAAAACATCTGATAGTTTTGTGATGATAATAAATTAAATATAAAAATTTCAAATAAAATTACACAGTGCCGATCAACAGAAAATAATAATCAGTTTGGTGTTTTGTAGAGGCTTCCTGCATTCTCAAGCAAAGCATATTTGCATTAATACCTAAATGTTAAATAAGATTTTGTCAAATTTTCTATTAGATAATAATTTCTTTGTAGTACCTTAATTTGTATTGAAACAAGTAACGTGTATCATATATTCGGGGTTCCTACTACTTATAATATTCCGACTAGTTAATTTTTAAATTTGGTTGGAAACTCGGAAAAAATAGGGGAACTATATTTTGAACATGTTCATGCTTTATTTATTTATTTTCTCATATCAGATATATTTATTAGCTTTCAGAAAACGTGAACATGAAGCTTTCTGGAGTAAATGATAAATATCTGCTAATGAAAAAAGATGTTTTCACCACCTGGGACCCCATTTCTAAAAAAAACGTTATTGTTTATTGCCTTATGTAATTGTTCTTTTTAATAACTTTATTACATTTTTAATTTATTTAGCTAATAATTAAAGTAGTTTAATTTATTTCAACCTGTGTTTCCAATTTTTTTTGTATTTCTGGTATAAGGGCGCATAAACTTGAATTTTATTCTTACATGTGTCGTCCCATAAATATATTTATGAAATTTATAATTACATTTTGATAAAGTTTCTCTTTAAAATGTTTCTGATTCAACTATTTATCTTAATGTGCATACCACTAGTACAAAATCGCATTAACTGCGAAAAGATATATATATTTGTTAATAGTTTCCATGTAAATCAAACTGCACATATTATAACAACATTGGAAACACTTGGAGACAAATGGTTTACTACAAGAGTGAATGTAAATGAACGGCGGCTAGTCGACTTATTTCAAACAAATATTTCCGAGCCCCGAGAGCGCCTTTTTTGGTATCGTACAAATAGTCTTAAAGAAATTATGGATTTCTATGGAGTGTTTTTAATGAACAACCTCTTCCTTATCAAGAATGTTTTTATCATGTTTCACGAGTAAGTTTTTTCGAAAGTGGCTACCATAATGTATCTGTAACAATATCAACGAATGGTCTATCGGCATTCGACGTAATGTCTTTAACTCACATTTATGTCGAACTTGAAGAAAACATACGTTGTGAACCTCAATTCGACATTCCACGATGCCATGATGCAAATTGGCCATTACATTATGAAACTTCTGAAGTAATGGTCCTTCGAGCAGTTTTTACTCGCCGATGTCCCATGGATAACTTTATTCAATATTATTGGACCCTACACGATAGTACAGAAAGTCGTAAGTTAATTTCTTTATCTTTTTATAAACCAAATTTGAATTGGTCTGTAGATTTATTAGAATTCTTGGGGGGGAACTCTAAGACCAGAGTTGAAACTCAGCCGTTATCGTCTTCAAATCCGGGTTCAGTGTCCCTTGAATCGAATGGTAATGATTCGCATTAATGCCAGAATTGTTGGACGACGAACTCCACTTGTAGCAAGGGTGAGTAGACAGGGATTTACTGATTTATATATTGTTACAATAACTCATTCCAGTGTTATCTTGTTCTTTCTTCTCAACGTGTATATGCTGGCATACGCGGAGGTCAGAATCGGAAAGTCTTTAGAGGCAAGACAATTGTATTTCATGCGAGCCCTAGCCGCGACCTTTCCCTTCCAGAGACTGCCTTCCAACAGCTTCTGTATCATTGGTCTTGTCAGGCTATTATATTTCAAGTTTATAAAACCTGCAAGCCTAACATGGGAACAAGTAAATAATTCGTAATTCTTTTTTGCCCAGTACCCAATTCGATTTTCGTAGAAGCGATTTCCAACAACTAAGAGTAATTACATGGATTATTTAACAAAGTTAATATAAAAAATTAAATTCTGTTGCTTAATAGTATACGTTAATTTAAAATATGTAAAAGAGTATATTGTACGTTACATTGTTTGTAATAGGAAAGAATAGAAATATATAAATTTCTGATCATATAAAATGCCATATAGCCACGTTCTTCTGCCCGTCTCAGTCCGTCCGAGTGACCAAATTGATCTCAGAGGCTATAAAAGCTAGATCAACCAGGTTTAGCACACAGTTTTTTATAAAATTTACGCAATTTAGTTATTAAGTTATTAAGCAAGTGAGTCCACGTAGGAAAATCATACATTTGATTTGGAGCTCACATGCTGCAACTGTTCAAGCCAGTGTCACCTTCAATGTACTAGATCAGAAAGCAGACAGGGATAAAAACATTTAAGAGATGGAGCACTACAAGGGGAGCATATACAGTTATTGCCGCAACTGGAAGGTAAAATGTATATTAAAATGGTAAAATAGGTCAATTTAGTTTAATTTTTCACACGGCCCAGTATTTTGAAGTACTGTGGTATTTATAGTAATAAACGTTAAGCATATTATTAAAAGCTCATATAGGCTTGAAATATAATAATTTCATAACATTTACCGTCAAGAAGTTACAATATATAAAAATGTGCAGCCAAGTCTATGGTTACTGTATCCAAATGTGGCTGGAAAATATACGTTATTATGCAAGTGCGTCAATGTGGCAAAATCACACATCTTATATTGCGCTCCGAGAAGCCGTTGTAATCAATGTGGCGCGCCGGACATCGTCGGGACTCAAGCCAGTGTCACCATCAACGAACATGGTCAGAATGCGAAAAACAAAATAAGGATAAAAACAACTAGGAGATGAAGCACGACAGGGGGAGAAGAAATTATTATTAATTATTATTGCCGCAATTGGAAGGTGAAATGTATATTGTAAAAGTATTTTTGTATAAATTGGTAGAGCTCACTCTCCTATTTATATGAAGGGATCTGCCTATGTTTAATAGAGTCCCAAAGTAATGGTCTGTAGAAGTATCGCCGTTTATAGCAATGAAGAAAGCATGATCAGTTTGCAGAAATGCCTTACACACCGTTCGAGACAGTTTTATGTATCCCGACAAGCTGCCAAATGTTGTACGCTAAACACATATGTACTTTGGCCACCCGGAACAGATTATTATCTTAATTATTATCTTTTCTTATTATATTAAGTGCTTATTGAAAATAGTCCTAATTTATCAGGACCGAAAGGCAAGTTTGACCCGAAAATTGAGTTTGCGTTTGCGAGAATCACAACTCTCTTCACGAGAAATCGGCAGCACCAACAATGAACTATCTTCACAGCCATCATAAGACACCATCAATGACAATATATTCCTTCTTTAGAATCGTCATCCTGTCTGCTGAATGAATTCGGACGAAACTGTAATGAAGGTGATATTTTTCCCAAGCTATTCGAAGGCATTCCTTCTAATCATCATCGGGGTCACAACCCAAATCTCAAAGCTTCCTGCATCCTGCAAAATACAAGATTACAAATTTTAGGAGTCGATAACTGCAAAGCAGAGAATAGGATGGTCCGTGTATGGAGGCGGATGCAGGACAGAGTCGGCTTCAACTTCGCAAATGTCAATTCGATGAGATCTCTGTGCATCGAATGTGAATAGCCTGCCAATAGCATGGACGAACTTAAAATGAAGTAGTGTCAACTTTATGATAAGAGCTGTCGACGTATGCGGAAACATATTGCAATTGTTTCGCCGTATTTCTGTATGGGAAAAGATATTAGAGCAATTCGGAGACAATTGGATCAAAGATCTATCAACTAAACGTCCTCACCTTTGAATAAGTTCAACGCGGCATGGAGACTTTTGTTCAACGACAAAGTAAGCTTGAATTTCAATAAAGTCTTGTCTGCTCTTCACTAGATGAGAAGAAATTGTACAGTAGAGAGGAGCTACTTCAAATCTGAAAATATTTTGAATTCAGTGGAATCCCAACCAAGAAGTTTACATATGCGCTTCAATTAGTCCGCATAAAATGCAACGTTATATAAGCTGACATTGAGCTTACCGAGAGTGAAGTCCCAGAAGTTTTTTTTAACTGTTTCGACTCCATTCGCTCGATGCATCATTATGTACCTCAAAATAGGACTCTAAAATAGATAAATTTTAATTGAGCTCTCCCGCAGGCGAACCTGTCTGTCGCTCTTTCCAAAATACCAAGATTCTACTTTTAGAATCAGCGAGCTTGCGATGTTAAACTTCAACTCGATTTATTTGCTGACGCTGATATTCTTATGCTGCGCACGCAAATTTTCGGGTCAAGCCTGAGGGTTGAGATTTTCTTTGTATCGTTCGTCTCGGATCTTATGAACTAGAGATGGGGGCGAGCAACATAAACAAGGCGGATGTCGCTTCCATATGCGGAGATAATGTTTATATGCAATGGTTTGATGACTTCAATTTATGAAATTACAGCCGCGACTGAACTACGAGCGCTATTCTGACACAACAGTCGCATGTTGGCTTATTAACGGAGCATGTGGATCATAACCAACGAAAAAGAGTTTATTTATCAATCGACGCATCTCGAATATCTTGCAGACGATTATGCAGCCAACACACAAGGGAAACCAGTCTGCCTCCGCAACCCGCCTTGAAGACTGCAACTCTACATAGACGAGTGCGGTGTGATGTGTGTAGTACACACTGTGTACGCGACCGTGCTAAGAGATAGTGCGCACGTTTTCCGAGAAGTATTATCACATCAACCATGAGATGACGATAAGCAGGGTGAGATCAGAATTCTGTGCCGCTGGTATCTATATAATTTGACACTTCATAGCTGCAAAGTCTGTTATGCAATCTGCTTTTACTTAAACTCAGATGGGACTTTATCTAACTATTTAAATGGGGGACTTATTTGTGTTTAGATATATTAAATTATGTCTTCCCTTTAAATTTTTTGGGAAAACTATTTATTAACGCTAGCAACTGAAAGATAACGATAACTAAAACCAAAAATGTCTTGTCCTGAATACTATAAATGGGTGGATTTTCGTAATTTTTAGTGGCGTAAGAGTAAATTTGAATAGAATGATAGAAATGCAAACTTGTTAGGACTCTTCTCTCTCGACGCAGTAGTTTTTTATAGTTAAACCTTCAAAAATTCAAAGAATTTCTTCTCCAATATCTATAAATGTCCACATTTATTGCAGATTTCAAATTATTATATTTAATCTGAAGCAGTTGCCATCCTATAAAGTTGGTTCGCAATAACTGTGGACGGATTATAATTGAGTCTCTAACAAAAAGATCACATATTTGGTATTATGGTATTATCATGTCGGAAAATAACGTTAACCTGTTCACTTTTCGAGTTTTCTTGTAATTTAATTTTAAACAAAATTTATATTTTTTTATTTAGATTTATTACTCATTTTTAGTTTGTTTTCTAAGTCAATAACAACGAATGGTTGGAATGGGTACTGGGCATTTAACAGTCGATCACCTCGGCTGTAGATTTCTTATACCTATGCCTATTAAAAATTATCTAAAATGATTATAGCGTACATATAATTTCCAAAATTTATTGAAATCGGTCCACTAACATAGGTCTAAAATCAACTGGTAAACTTTTATAAATAATCTAGTTTTTTAAGATATCTTAATTGATTCAATATAGATTTTTATGGTTATTTTTAATGGTTTTAACATCCAGCGCAATGATGGTTCGAATCGGTTCACTATGTCACGGTTTCGTCGAAGATCAAGTCCGAATATGAAAGGTTTTTTTTATCTTAATCATTCTCATAAAACATGTGTCTTGAATTACCTTCTCACAGACTGTAAGAGCTAGCTTTTATAAAACTCACGCAGGTCAAGTTTGTTTTATTTTTGCCACGCCCTCGTCATTAGGATACAGTGTTATTTATAGTAATTAACGTTATGTCTATTATTAAAAGTTCATATAGGCTTGAAATATAATAATTTCATAACATTTACCGTCAAGAAGTTACAATATATAAAAATGTGCAGCCAAGTCTATGGTTACTGTTTCCAAATGTGGCTGAAAAATATACAAAGTTATTATGCAAGTGCGTCAATGTGGGAAAATCACACATCTGATATTGCGCTTCGAGAAGCCAGTGTAATCAATGTGGCGCGCCGGACATCATCGAGATTCAAGCCGGTGTTACCTTCAATGAACTTGGTCAGAAAGCGAACAACAAAACTAGTATAAAAACATCTAAGAGATGAAGTACGACAAGGGGAGCAAAAACTGTTAATGCCACAACTGTAAGGTGAAATGTATATTGGAAAGGTATTTTTGTGCTGCTCACTCTCCTATTTATATGAGGTCCAAAGTAATGGTATGCATTTATCAGCTCTTAGTAGACCAGTTCAAGTATCGCTGGTTATTGCAAGGAAGAAAGCATGATGAGTTTGCAGAAAAGCCTTACACACCGTGCTGCCAAATGTTGTACGCGTATTACAGATGTACTTTGGCCACCCGGAACAGATAATGGTAGTGCTTTGTGAAAATAGTCCCAATTTATCAGTTTGCGAGAAACACAACTCCGTTCACGAGAAATCGGCAGCGTCAGCAATGAATTCTCTTCACAGCCATCGTAAGACACCATCTATCACAATATATTCTTGTCTGCTGAGACAATGAACTCAGAGCAAACTGTAACTCAAGTGACTTCTCTTCCCAAGCTATTCGAAGGCATTCCTTCAAATCATTATCGGGCTCACAGTTAAATTTGGTTGAAATCGGTTGACTTTTCGCATAGGTGCCAAATCGATCGGTCGGAAAACAAAGTTTAGAAAACAAAAATTTTTTTTTTTTTAAAAAATTTTTCAAATTTCTTAAATTATGAATATTGTATTGACGTATATAATATTTAATTTGGATGTAATCGATCTACTTCAACATATGGAACGAAACGGTCAAAACTTTTGGTTATTCCTCGACTTTTAAAGCAAAACAAAATTTTGAAAATGTTTGGTTTAATACTGCTATTTTGAAATTTAAAACTGTTTGTTAGTGAAATGTAGATAAATCCATTGGCCTTAAGATATAGTAAAGCTATTGAAAATCGTCAATGATATTTTTGAGTAATAATGACAAGTGCGGGTTCACCTCTCAGAGAAAGGTACATAAAAAATCTTATCATAGGAAAGATATTGTTTTTCTTCATAAGGGTTAACATATCTAATATTTTGGTTATTGCCTAGAGTATGTTAAATAAAATATAATAAAAATAAAATATCATAAGAAAATAAATCTTTAAAAAGTCCTAAAATCTCCCAAATGTCGTCTTGTAATGTTACTACAATACTTTAATTAATAGTTTCACAAATGTATTTTAACATTATATATAGTTATCATATTGAAGTTTTGTTAATTGCAACTGAGCCTACATCTGAAAGAATATAAATAAATATCTGAGTTGTTACATGTATATTCAATAGAAAAAAAGTTTGCCAAACCAATAAATTAATAGGTATTCCGATAAAATTTTTTTAAAGTTTTTTTTTTTTTATAGAAAAAATAAAAGGGAAACCCTTTCTCCCTTCCCCCTTTTAAAGGAAAAAAACCCCCTCCTTTTTAAAATTTTAAAACCCCTCTTTTTCTTTTTTTCTCCTAAAATATACAATTTTTTCTTTCACATTTTTTATTATAAAAAAAATTTTTTTTTTTTTAAAAAAAAAAAAAAAAAAAAAAAAAAAAAAAAAAAATATATAAACAAAACCCCCCCTTTTTTAAAAAAAAAAAACACACTAAACCAATACCTCTTCACAAAATAAAAAAAATAATAATAAAAAAAAAAAAAAAAAAAATCTTCCCTCAAATTTTATTTAATTTTTTTAAAAAATTTTATATTCTTTTAAATTAACAGTAGCGAGGAGTTAAGATTTAAAAATATTTGGAATGCAATGGAATCCCAACCATCACGCGTTACATATGCGCTCAAATTAATGCTCATGAACGTATTAACGCAACATTATATAAGCGGACATTGTGCTTACTAAGAGCGAAATCCTGCAAGTTTTAGAGCCTGTTTGAACCCCATAGACTTCGTGTCATGCATCATTATGTACCCATAAAATCTGACTTCGTTTCGTCGGCGCTAAGATACAATTCAAACTATGTCACATTTGGTTGAACTGAAAAAATTTCTAAGCATGACTCAATGGATGTAAAATTTGTCATGTTCATGATCCCTGAAACAGCTGAACTTGTGGATCCTAAATACTGGAGATGGTTGTCGGGCAACTTAATCGTGGCTGATGTCGCTTCTAAATGCGGGCTGAATGTTTATAAGCACAGCTAATAAAGGAGTTAATTAAAATGCAGAGAGGAATGCGTGCGTGTCTTTGTCTTTGTGTATGTGTGTGTGTTGTGCTTTTAAACGTGTGTTCAATGATTCGCATTGCAAACTGCGTGTCAACCCATGTGACGTAGGAGCAATGTGCACTAAAAATAGCTAATAGGTCAAGGTCAATTCGCTGGCTAAAGTTAGCTCCTCCCCCTTAGAGTAGAAATGCATATATATAGAATTGTCATTAAATCCATTCGAAGAACTGAGCGCATCTTTCCAACTTTCAACTTAGTCAACTGACACTTTAAGAAAATCACATCCCCTATTTATTCGGACAGTTCGTTGGGAGCTTTTCAGCGTTTATCTTTCACAATTCTTTTGAGAACTGAATTATATTAAGTTGCCGATCCAACTGATTTACGAGGACTATTCCGACTGGCCACTTCTTTTTACGTTATTTATTAACGATCTTCTTCACTCTCATGCACTCATGTATGCGGATGACGTCAAGCTTTGTTTAACTTATAGTGACCCTCTCTCGAATAGGTTATTGCAAACGGATTTAAATGCCATGTCTTAATTTAATATCTGCGTTCCGATTGTATCTCCTATCAGTTCTGCTAAACCTCTTTGGTTCTATAGAGAATTACCACAGTTAAAAAATGCTAAATCTAAGCACTTCGAAAGATATAAAAATTCGGGTAGTCCTTATGATTTCTCTCGATATGTAATTACCAATTCGAATTTTCTGGTACTTAATTCTCAGTGCTACAAAAATTTCTACAAATTTGTAAGCTCTAAGCGAAAAAATTTATCCTTTCCATAATCTCTCTCTT
>JAEIFG010000243.1:0-20674 GCA_018901795.1 Drosophila sp. st01m
GAAGAAACCCTTCTAGAAATATCCTTTAATTATTGTTCTCCCATTTGGGATTGTCGCAAAAAGAAAGCGATGCTTCGGGCAAACCAAAATTTCGATTAGTCATAGACTATCGTAGTCTCAACGAAATAACCATTGACGACAAATTCCTTATTCCAATAACGGACGAAATATTAGACAAGCTTGGACGTTGTCAATATTTCACAACCATTGATCTTGCTAAAGGTTTCCATCAAATCCAAATGAATCCACAATCAATATCCAAACAGCGTTTTCAACAAAACATGGACATTGCGAATATACTCGTATGCCCTTTGGTTTGTGCACCAGCCACCTTTCAACGTTGCATGAATAACCTTTTAGAGGACTTAATCTAAGATTGTCTAGTTTACTTAGATGATATTATCATTTATTCCACTTCGTTGGAAGAACACATAATATCACAAAGAAAAGTATTCGAAGAAAGCTACGATCAGCTAACCAAAAATTGCAGCTTGATAAATGTGAATTTCTGAGGAAAGAAACAGAATTTCTCGGTCACGTATACTATAGAGGTATAAAACCAAATCCCTAATAAAATAAATGTAATCGTCAATTTCCCTCTTCCTAAAACCACAAAAGGAATAAAATCTTTCCTTGGACTCTGCGGATTCTACTGTAAGTTTATGCCCAATTTAGTAAAACCTATGACACTCAAACTAAAAAAAGACAACTATCAATATTACATGTCCGCCTTTGAGAGACTTAAAGTACTCATCACATCCGATCCATTCTTAATATACCTAACTCCGATTTCTGCCTTGACTTAATTTTTTGTTTGAATTTCGTTCTGTAACTTGCTGATTTGTTTCAGCAGGCTTTGAATTACTATTCGAATATTAATTGTTTTGAGTTATGCATTGCATTACTCACGAAATTTTGATAACTTCCTTTACTTTTAAATTTTGATTTTTTTGGTTACAATTCGTACTTAAAATTTAATGTATTTGGTAATTAAATTTAATGTGTGAATATGAGCTAACAATAGTGCTCTTATGTTATAGTCTAATTTATGATTATAATGTAAGTGCGTGTAGAATGGATATGTAACTATATATATATATGGTAGCAGAACGTATCGTCATCGTATTAATGACGTCTATTATGAGAAGACCAATATGAAAAGAGAAGTATATAAAACATATATTTCATTAATATATATATTAACTTAAGAATAATATATAAATGGGTAGCAAAACGTATCGTCATCGTCTTAGTGACGTCTACTATTATGAGAAGGCAAATATAAGAAAGAAGAAGTATATAAAACATAGCACATTGATATATGTAACTTTGAATAATATATAAATGGATAGCAAAACGTATCGTCATCGTAGTAAAATTTCATTTTATATTAATGCATGCATACGTATATATTTCGAGCAAGGGCATGGTGCAGCTCAGCAGTGCCACCGGGTCATACTAAGGTTCTGGATGCCTTTGAAAATAAATATTGCGCAGCGGTATTCCTGGATGTGAGACAGGCTTCGAAAGGGTGTGGCACTTAGGCCTGCTATTCAAGCTGAAGCAGCAGTTGCCAGCCCCATATTACATGTTTCTCAAGGCATACGTCGAAGAGGTTCTACGTGAGCGGTAACTCTGAATCACCCCAACACGTGGTGAGAGCGCTGGAGTACCCCAGACGGCGTACTCGGTCCTGTGTTGTACAGCATATTCACTTCAAAAATGCCAGTATCTGAAGACAATAGAACACTGACATGCACCTACGCGGACGACACAGCGATCCTGTTTGCGATTATATAACAAACTCGTGATACTTCAATCAAAAAGCTTGCATCAAAACCCAATACCATAAGATATAATAAATATATCCGTATAATCCGTAAGTAAGTAAGGAAACAATAAGAGTAGTGGTATTTCATTGTGGATACTAAACCGAAATCTAATATCTCCCACTTATTCTACACCTCTTATGTCTCCTTACACTGCCAGATTAGAGTCTAGCTCAAAAGGGTATTCTTTCCCCGCTAATTATTCAAAGCCCGTTCCCTTGGCTATGGTTTCGCTAGATAGTAGATAGGGACAGTAGGAATCTCGTTAATCCATTCATGCGTGTCACTAATTAGATGACGAGGCATTTGGCTATTTTTTTTTTTTGTTGCATATCTGTTCACCACATATCGAAACGAACTCCGATTGTAGCGCCACTAGATGCTTTACTTTGTACCTTTAGATGTTGTGCCAAGGTAGCAGGCTTTTAGAAAAGGAACGCGGTATTAAAAGCCAACGTAGTCAGCCATGAAACCCTGTGTGAAACATGAAAGTCCTGAATCCAGAGACCCCGCCTGACACCACCCTGGCACTAATGACAGTACTGTCACTAGCACTTAGAACGTCAAGAGCCCTCAGCCTTCTTTCGGACTGAAAACTTCAGATGCCCCGCCAGTTTAGTGTAGCGAATACAACCTCAATGTTCTCATGTGCCTGAAAGTCCCTTCGCAATATAGACCTTATGTCCTGACGGTCATAAATCTCGACTTTACTCTCATGAGCTCTGTCAAGATCATGGCCGTCAGTCACAATCTGTGCATCAAGCACGATTGTTCGCTCATGTCGGAACGCAACCAGATCCGGCTTAAACATCCTGTTCTCTCCCTGCAGACTCGGTATAGCAATGACGGAGTAGCCTCTTGACTCAAGGCTACGCTTGAGAAAATCAGTTACCCCGTTGTGTCTAGCCACCCGCCTCCCATGAGTACGGTGACACTTCTGCCTTCCCCTTGTGGTCCGTGAACTCGTAGGCAGGGCATTTATCCGCAGCTTGATCCCATTCAGATTAGGCTTCCCTGTTAGCAAACGTCCCGCTTCACGTAGACGTCTGCCATGAACAGACATGTGCAGTTTATTCGCCAAGAACGAATCTATCTTTGGACGTGATGTCAGCTCATTAACTCCTGCCTGGCATCTATCTCGGTCCTTTCGCTGCTCGGATGCTAAAAATGAGCTCGCCACCTCTGACTGCTCAAGGTGGGGCCATTTTTTTGCTATGCAATCGTTTGATACGAAGCATAGGAGCCGTCCAGCGAACTGAAGGAACACCGAGACCCCCACTAGAGTGAGGGGAATGGGAAAATGCGGCTGACACGTCAAATGGAAGATCTAGCAATCTCCGAACGACAGACCGTATCGGTCTCTCACACTTCTTCAGAACGCCTACCGACACACTACCAAGGGTTAGTTGGTGATAGAGTTGTGGAATTATTAGGACAGTTCGAAGGGCGAATAACTTCTTTTGAGGCTTCAGGGGGGTCTCTATTTTTGGACCAATGTCATCAGAAGGAGAGTAACGAGCCCTCCCTTCCACAGTAAACCTGATGTCAAGATACTTCCACTCTCGGAGCGCTTCAGGGATGGACACATGCGCGAATCTACACGGAAGCTCCCTGGTATAACCACGGTACACTTCTGCTTCGGTTGCCCTTTTATGCTAACAGTAAAACACTTATTAGCATTTAAGGTAAGCCCAACGGTGGATAAGAAGTCCACCGTGGTATCCTGTAGTGTCTGAAGACCCTTTGGCGTGGAAGCAAATAACACCAGATCGTCTGCGAATGCTGCTGCGTTTGTCATTGCGTTACCGACTTTGATACCTATCTCGACGGGGAACGTCCTGAGGAGACCGATCAACTGATCAGATTGAACAGACAAGGACTGAACTTCCTCTGACCTCCTAGCCGTTACCACTAAGATGGGTGCCGCTTCCCTCGTACATCGTACGGATATAGTCGACAAAACCCTGAGGGGCACCATAGGCCATTAGCGTTTCGAAAACTGCCTTGTGAGAGACAGAATCGAATGCCTTCCTTACATCGAGAGTCTCAAAAAAAAAAAACGCGTCCGTCTTTGTGGGTCCCCCACAAAACAAATCTTATAAACTCCCTTTATCGGCACCACCGTCCTTGGGAAGAAACCCCCCCGCGCCGGGTCCCCATTGATGTTAAAGACAACCCCAGCCAACCAATTATTTATATTTAGATCAAACCCCACGAAAGGCGACCGAGGTCGGGCTGGAGGGTTGGGGGTTCGGAACCCCCCCCCGAAAAAAAAAATAAAAAAAACACAAACCCCCAACCCGCCTCGCGACCTTATGTTTTTTTTATATTAATTAAACAGCGGATTACCCGGCTCGACGGCTTCTTTATGGTCGTTACTGTTGCCAGGATGAGCACGAGGCCCATATTTAATAACAAACGGATACTCAACAGGTTACGGAATTGGAACCGTATTCCCTTTCGTTCAAAATTATTCAAGTGTATTATTTACAAAATTTTAAATTATGACAACTTTTTACTTGAAAATTTTCGGCTTTCGCCTTGAACTTAGGACCGACTAACTCGTGATCAACCACTGTTCACACGAAACCCTTCTCCACTTCAGTCCTCCAAGGTCTCATTCGATTATTTGCTACTACCACCAAGATCTGTACCAATGACGGCTCCATGCAGGCTTACGCCAAACACTTCTATGCACACCATTGTACCTTCCTACTCACTAAAGTTTCAAAATTTATATTACAAGTAATATAAATCATCTACTTTAGCGGTAATGTATAGGTATACAACTTAAGCGCCATCCATTTTAAGGGCTAGTTGCTTCGGCAGGTGAGTTGTTACACACTCCTTAGCGGATTTCGACTTCCATGATCACCGTCCTGCTGTTTTAAGCAACCAACGCCTTTCATGGTTTCTGAATGAGTTGTTAATTTGGGCACCGTAACATTACGTTTGGTTCATCCCACAGCGCCAGTTCTGCTTACCAAAAGTGGCCCACTGGGCACATTATATCATAACCTTAAACTTCATATCAAGAAAGTTAAGGTTCTTACCCATTTAAAGTTTGAGAATAGGTTAAGATCGTTTCGACCCTAAGGCCTCTAATCATTCGCTTTACCAGATAAGATTATTTTATACAACAGTTAAATGCACCAGCTATCCTGAGGGAAACTTCGGAAGGAACCAGCTACTAGATGGTTCGATTGGTCTTTCGCCCCTATACTCAATTCTGACAATCGATTTGCACGTCAGAACTGTTTCGGTCTTCCATCAGGGTTTCCCCTGACTTCAACCTGATCAAGTATAGTTCACCATCTTTCGGGTCACAGCATATATGCTCAAGGTACGTTCCAGTTAGAGGCATAAATAATATAAATATTATTATACATAACTATATAGAACGCCCCGGGATTGTGTTAATTAACTATAAATAGCTAAAAAACTAATCCCATTAATAGTCAAGTTAATTACGCTATTAGGTTTTTATCCCAATAACTTGCACATATGTTAGACTCCTTGGTCCGTGTTTCAAGACGGGTCCCGAAGGTATCCTGAATCTTTCGCATTGTTAATCATACAAGTGCATATAATAAACACAAAAATCAATGATAATTATGCCATTATATAATTCCGAGAAATTAACGCACTGTACTCATATAAATCTATCAGCACTTTATCAAATTTATGACATTTATTTTATGTTAAAATGCAAGCATTTTAATTTAAACAAGCAATTGACTAAAATTTTTTGATAAATTATTGATACTAATAGATTACAATGTCCTTATATGGAAAAAATGCACACTATTATTATAATATTGTTTAGATATTACAATTCTAATGATGAATTTTCCATAATGGATATTCAGGTTCATCGGGCTTAACCTCTAAGCAGTTTCACGTACTATTTAACTCTCTATTCAGAGTTCTTTTCAACTTTCCCTCACGGTACTTGTTTACTATCGGTCTCATGGTTATATTTAGTTTTAGATGGAGTTTACCACCCACTTAGTGCTGCACTATCAAGCAACACGACTCTTTGGAAACACCATCTAATAATCATTAACGTTATACGGGCCTGGCACCCTCTGTGGGTAAATGGCCTCATTTAAGAAGGACTTAAATCGTTAACTTCTCATACTAGAATATTGATGTTCCATACACTGCATCTCACATTTGCCATATAGACAAAGTGACTTAGTGCTGAACTGATTTCTTTTCGCTCGCCGCTACTAAGAAAATCCTTGTTAGTTTCTTTTCCTCCCTAATTAATATGCTTAAATTCAGGGGGTAGTCCCATATGAGTTGAGGTTGTATAATTATACATTTTGATTAGTTAATATAAAACATGATGCTTATGTTAACATAAAATTTACTATTTGTTTTGAAGTTCCATAATATGACAATCTTTTTGATTCTTTATCTCGTCAGTAATAAGAGGCAATTCTAGTTTAAAAAAATTTTTTATGCTAGACATTCCTCAGTATTATTTGACTTGAAAAAGAAAATATAATTCTTCAATTTTCTCATACAAACATATACAACATGAGAGGCAATAGTAAATTTATAAATCAAATTAATATTATGAATATATTATGAGTAAAGTTTTGCAACCATACAACATATATTATCCAATAATATATCATGTGCTTGAAATTTCAAAAAATTTTAAGCAACTTATTTAGCATAGTCTTACAACCCTCAACCATATGTAGTCCAAGCAGCACTAAAAAATTAATTAAAGTACATAACAGCATGGACTGCGATATGCGTTCAAAATGTCGATGTTCATGTGTCCTGCAGTTCACACGATGACGCACAGTTTGCTGCGTTCTTCATCGACCCATGAGCCGAGTGATCCACCGCTTAGAGTAATACTAAATTTTGGTTTATTTCATTACGTCATATACTTTTTTTATTGAAAGAAATTAAAAATACACCATTTTACTGGCAGCTATTAGCCCACAATAATTCAATATTGTGAGAAAAAATGTTTAAAATTATTTTGAAAATATGTAATAAGATGACAACTCAAATACCCATGATAGAATATTGAATAACATAAATGCAACTCAACGTTCCAATCAGGGTGCGTAACACACGAGCAGTACATTCACAATGTGAAATTCTACTACTCTGAAGAATTTTAATATCATGAAATTTAAATATATTCATGCACTAATTCTGTTACGGCGTGGATCTTTTTTTCTTATGATTGCCAAATTAACGATAATAGTAAAACCTATATGTTCTATATTGAAAAAACAATATATCTTGGCTAATTCCACTATTATCTAACAATTCATATTTATTATCGCAGCCAAGCGTTCGAAATCAATCGAATAACGAATAATTTAAATGTCAAATTGTGTTATATGAATCCAAAACATATAACAGATCAGCACACACTGCTCATCATGTATAGGTTTTGTGACACAATTTCTGAAATGCGATTAGTTTATTATATGCTAGCATTCAACCAATTTCCATTCATGCATTAATATAATAACGCACTGTTAAACTTCATTATTTTTGCCCCATATATTATAAATAACCTATGCCGGCAAGACAACACTCCACAGTCATATGTTTTTCATATGTTAAATTTTTTCATATGACCTGCCTTGCGCGACACCACTCCACTATAAAGGTTTTTTGTCACCTCATCTCAAAAACAGCCATTTTATCAAGTAACAATCTCGTATTATATACGTATGCATGCATTAATATAATAACGCACTGTTAAACTTCATTATTTTTGCCCCATATATTATAAATAACCTATGCCGGCAAGACAACACTCCATAGTCATATGTTTTTCATATGTTAAATTTTTTCATATGACCTGCCTTGCGCGACACCACTCCACTATATAGGTTTTTTGTCACCTCATCTCAAAAACAGCCATTTTATCAAGTAACAATCTCGTATTATATACGTATGCATGCATTAATATAATAACGCACTGTTAAACTTCATTATTTTTGCCCCATATATTATAAATAACCTATGCCGGCAAGACAACACTCCACAGTCATATGTTTTTCATATGTTAAATTTTTTCATATGACCTGCCTTATTATACCTAAATCATTTACTGAGCTTTCGGTATCATTAACGCATTCCAAGACAATGCCATTAAGTGAATAGTGACAGATATGGCGAAAAGATCTATAGAAACTCAAACAGAAACATGGCATTTAAATCCGTTTGCAATAACCTATCAGAGAAAGGGTCACTATAAGTTAAACAAAGCTTGACGTCATCCACATACATGAGTGCATGAGAGTTTTTTTTTGGCAGTCGGGTGGCCTTGAGGAGGCCCTACCTATGGTAAGTATTTATAAGTGCTTTTTTAATAAACATATTGGCTAATATCATTTTGATTTTATTTCAGGTTCAGGTTCAATACTTGCAGCTGCACTGTGAGTATAAAATATAATATTAATATTATTTATTTTCTTTTCAGATTATTTTGAAGTTGGATGGCCTGGTGAAGGGCCTTTGGTAAATTTGGTAATATGGTAAATTTGTATGTTGTATTTTTTAGTGAGCGTATACTATTATCTTTTATTTCGATTTCAATGCTGGCAATTTGCAGCTGCACGTTGAATAAAAAAAACAATATTAATATTATTAATACGTATTTATATGTTATGCATTTTTAGTGAGCTTATCGGCTAATATTATTATCTTTTATTTCCGGTTCAATACTGGCAGTTTCCAGCTGCACGGTGAGAATAAAAAGGAATTTTAATATTATTTCTTATTTTTTTTGTTTTTTGCAGTTTAATGGCCTATAGGATGCCCTAGTTATGGTGAGTATTTATAAATTTTTTTTTTTTTTTGAATATGCTGGCTAATATTATTTCGTTTTTGTTCAGGTGTAATGCTTGCAATTTTCCGCTCCTCAGGGAGTACAACAAACAATATTAATATTATTTCTTTTCTTTTCAGGTTTTTTTTTTCGCAGTTGTGTTGTGGCCCTATCTTTGAATGAAATTTTGTGATTATTACTAAAGTTTAATAATATATACTAATTTCCTTTTTGATTATTTTCAGCTACAGGCAACTGATTGACTGCAGCTATAATGTCGTGGTGAGTATATTTGTGAAATTCTCTATAGTTGTACTAGGTAATACTAATCTTGTTTGTCCTCATCCTTGCAGTTCTTGCTGTCAATCGCTAGGGCTAGGATGTCACCTGGAAGCTGAGTACAAGGATAGCAGTCGCCATATTATGTGTTTCTGATGCCGTAAAGTCGTCCAAAATGCACCAGAGTGACTGATTTTTCGTCAATGCTGATGTACTGGTACTGGAAGTGCTGTTGTTGCTGCTGTTGGTGCAGAGCTAAATGATTGTCGTCGTCTCTGTCAGAGTGATGGTGGCGGTGTGAGTGCAGCTGGTAAAACGTCGAGGGAAGCCACAGAAATCGATTGCGTTTTCTATATTATTTTTGTTGTTCTTGTAGTTGACATTTTTAATGTTGACGCTGGCATAGGCGTCTTAAACTTTTTGGCCTCCTGCAGCTCCCAAAGCGACAATTGGGCAAGGGACTTCTTGACACTGTTTTGTAGATTTGATTATTGTTTTCCGTGTTGACTTTTACATTTTATTTTTCTACTTTTTATTTAAGTTACTTTGTTTTGTTTTGTTTATTTAACTAATTGCCTTTTTCTTTTTTTATGCCTATATGGACGAATCGAGTCAGAATTAGAAACAGTTTTAAGTTACTGGTCTTGGCGTTATAAATAAAACCGAGTGTCACTTATATTTAGGCAGAAACACTTAAGTATTGACTGTGTGCAATGCAAATATTCTTTGCATTTGATTTTTTTTCTTCTCGTCATCGATCTTGACGTGTCTCCTCGAATCGCGCTTCACTCTCGTCGAGTCGCTTGATTCGATTCGATTGAGATTCGGTTTGCTTTATTAAATTTGTGATCGCAGATCACGGTTTTATATTCACATTAGCTTTTTTAATTGGCTATGTTGAGTTGATAATACCGGACCTCACACAAGCTCAACACGACTTTGCGCACGCTCTTTGCAAACACACGTCCGGTCCGTCGCTTGTAATATGTAACTATATAACATACTAGAGGCCCCGCTTTTGCGTCCTTGCTAGATCCACACTTATGGCTAGCGGAGCGGACTACATAAAGATTCCGCGCAGTACTTTAATACAGAGCCAGGCACTCCATCAGGACTTGGCGTGTGTATTGGCTTTATTAATTTAAAATTTAAAAAAAAAATAAATATCTGAAAAAAAATGGATAAAAAAATAATTTTTAACCTTAAGATTGTAGGATGAGTGACCAGCAAGGAGACTACTCATACAGTATGTAGTTTGGAAAAGTCAGCAAACAAATCAGCAATGGATTGATCAGAATTAGCTTGAATGTTATTAAAGGAGAGAGATGATGGAAATGATAGAGCTTTTCGCTTAGAGTTTACAAATTTGTAGAACTGTTTAGGATCCCTAGAGAATTCGAGCTTACAACGTTGTAAATAATTTTTGTAGCACTGAGAATTAAGTACCAGAAAATTCGAATTGGTAATTACATATCGAGAGAAATCATAAGGACTTCCCGACTTTTTATATCTTTTAAATTGCTTAGATTTAGCATTTTTTAACTGTGATAATTCTCTAGAGAACCAAGGAGGTCTAGCAGAACTGATAGGAGATACAAGCGGAACACAGATATCAAATAAAGAATTAAGAGTTGTATAAAAAAGCTCAATGGCATTATCCAAATCAGAACATGCGTATAATTGTGACCAATCCATACTCGAAATCATATTATTTAATTTAAGGAAATCTGTTTTTTTAAAACACCTTCTACGCACAGTGGTATCAGATGATAATTCATCTGGGCACATAGGTAAATTAACACATGTATTAAGAGATGGATGGTATGGGTCTTCCGGCATAACCAAAGGGTCAATCCTAGATACAATGGTATTGGTGGGGTCCAATACAAATAGCAAGTCAAGAGTCCTGTTAATAGAATTGCAAACAGGATTGATTTGAACCAAAGAAAGCTCTAAGAGACCATCAATAAAACTATTGGAATTATCAGGTATAAGTAAATTCGAGTCATTGGAGGCAAACCATTTAACATCGGACAGATTAAAATCACCCATGACAAAAAGCAAGTCAGTGTCAGAGACTAAAGAAGATATATGTTTGATAGCGTTAAGATGAGTATCGTAAACTGTCTCATCAGAAGCTGGTGGAATGTATGAACATGTAAAAAAGATGGAAAATTTATTGAAAGATACTTTCACACAAATGAACTCAATGTCGGAATCAAATGAGATTGGTATTGGTTTCGAGGAGAGATTGGCGTCAACAGCCACCAGTACACCACCACCTTTTCGAATTAAACGATCACACCTATATATAGTATAATTGGAAGAAAGAATTGAAAAATCAGATATGACAGGCTTAAGCCAGGTCTCAGTAAAGCAGATAACATCAAAGTCAAAGGAATGACTGTTAAGAAATAAGCTAGATAACTTACTATTTAAGACCTCTTACATTTTGGTAAGCTACAGAGATAGTAGAAATTAGTTTTTTGGAACTACGTTTGAGGAAATGATAGGTAGAGCGGAGCCAACACCAAGGATCGGGATCCGATCTTTCTTTCGATTTACATTTCCTTTGTACTCGGCCACAAAGACATGTTCGGGCCAAAAGCTTTGCAGACAAATATTAGCAAAAACATCTTCCGAGCACGATATTTTGAAAGGGAGATTTCTCTATGATAGTTAAAGTTAAATTTATCCACCGAAATATCAGCATCTGGCAATATGTTAAGGATTTAAGCCTTAACATCGTAAGAGGACTGATCTTTAGAAAGCCAAGAGACGAAAACATGTTTCTTGGTTTGGGGGGGTCGTGAGGGGTAACAACAGGCGTGACATTAAGAATTTCGCTATTGCATGGAGTGATCAATTGTGAGGCAGAAATTTTAATTTGGCTAATATTGGCATTGGTTAATTGGGATTTTGAGAAATAAATCAATATAAAAAAATCTTTTTCTCCTTCCCCCTTCCAATGGGAAAACAAAAAAAACTACCCTTGGCCCTCCTCTTTCTCCTCCTAGAAGAGCCCCTCTTTCAGTCGCTTACGTTTTTAATGCTATTTTAGCGAGCTTGCATTGAATGACATTGAAATTATTGTTTTTTATTTTTTAAAATAGGATGCAGGTGAATTTAAAAAAAATACCCATACGAATCTATTAAAAATTGTTCTGATTTTTTAAAAAAAAATTCAAGTCTTTATTACTTGTGGTTTGGCCATGGCTGCGATATAACAGTCAGTCAGTCAGTCAGTCAAGACAAAGCATTTTATATATATAGATAAATGTAAATATATAGGCTTTAAATTCCGCGCTTCCCTTTTTAAAATGCATGCTACTTTGTCACAACATCTAAGGGTACAAAGCAAAGCACTTAGTGGCGCTACAATTGAATTTTTTGGTTATGTGGTGAACTAAAATGCAGCAAAAAAAAAAAAAATATGACGCAAATGCCCTGTCATCTAATTAGTGGTGCGCATGAATGTATTAACGAAATTCCTACAAAGCTTTTCACAAAGCAAATGTCATTTTTCGGATATGAAGATCTTAATCATATATTCGTCATTATTGAATTAGCAATATGAACAGAAAAAATAGTAGTTCTGCTTCACGCCATGATCAGTCTGCAGAAGTCAACAAGAAAAAATTCTATATATCAATCAACCCCTCTAATACCTCAACATGCTAACAACATCAAGGCAAAAACCTTGGTCTACGAAATATATTGACCTAAATACTATGCATAGATCCAATGCAAAAAACTTTTTTGAATAGCAAAACCATGTATGTAAGATTTTTAACCGATGGTATCCATCACAAACTCATACAACACTTCGGAAAAGAAAATAATTATTATCCCAAATTTTCACAGCCTTTCAAAAAACCAATGTATTAAGGTTCTTCTGTTCTATATTACTCAAAGTGGAAATTTTTGATTCCCATATAATTACAAGAAAACAAAGCTTAAAGAAGATGTATTCTTAAATTATATGGATACTGACTATTTTATTTGCATAATAAAAATAAAATAAATAAAAAATATAACTAATTAAAAATGAAGGCATCTCCGACTCTATAAAGTGTATATATTCTTGATTGGCATCAGCAGCCGAGTCGATATAGTATTAAGTATTAGATTATTTTCAAGCGCGACCAGCATGGGGACATTGGCACATTTTACTTTGACAACAGGCAACTACAGGCGACAGCCAGTAGCCAACCAACTAGCTATTGGTTTGGCGGGACCGACAGCATCAGCAATGGCGTCGACAATAGCGGCGATTTGATTTTTTTCTCCTCGTCGACGAACTTGGCGTTTCTCCTCGAATGGGACTTCGATTGAGATTTGATTTATTAAAGCGCACGCTCTCTGCAAACACACGTCCGGTCCGTCGAACGGTCAGGCACCGACATTGACTTTTCGTTCGATAATTTGATAATACCGACCGTTGTCACGGAGCGTGAATTGACCGAATGCACTTCTTGTCATTCATAAATTGCTCGATTGCTGTTAAATAACAGTAAGAGGAGCATAGCTGCAAACAGGCTAGAGGGCTGTTGGCGATGTGGCAAGAGTGTTTTGATCTACTAGCATAAGTTGGAAAGTTTGTTTATTTTTTCTCCTCGTCGTCGATCTTCACGTTTATCCTTAAATCGGGCTTCACTCTCGCCGAGTTCGATTGAGATTCGGTTTGATTTATTATATTTTCAATGCCACTTATAAGTTTAGTTAAAGCTCGCATAAATTCAGAATACAAATCGCAGTTTTACAGTCACTTTAACTCTATTTAGTTGGCTATGTATGAGATGTGATAATCAGTCTAAGTTTTCTAAAACTGATCCGCACACAAGCTCGACACAATTTTGCACGCTCTTTGCATCACATCCGGTCCGTCGCTGGGACTATGTTACTATATAGCATTCTAGAGGCCCCGCTTTTGCGTCCTTGCTCAGACACACACTTAATGTTTCAGAAATATTTATATTAAAAGGTTAATATAAGTATTATTATTTAAGATATTCCGTCATTTTCACACCACCAAAGAGGTAAAATGCATATTATAATTTATCGCCCTTTTTTAATTTAGTGGCGCCATCGGCACTGATCGGCCAATAGTACATGGATTATGCGAATATGCATTTTTAAATCGGTTTAAATTAATATATTTTATTTCGGAAAATAAATTGGAAGAGGAAATTTAAAAAAAGGCTTTTTTTTTCGAACGTATGTTCCCCAAATATCCCCTCTCAACTCATTCACTTTAGTGTCAACACAAAAAATTTTTCTTAAGAAAGAGAAAACTTTATTCAGGCCTACACCTTGTACTTGTAGTAGTAGTTGTAGTTGTTATATATGATGTCCCCAATATCGGGAATTTTAACTGGGTTTATAATTGGTTTTAAATGTTTTACTTAACGTTCCCCTATTGGTTCCTTTATTAGCCTATTACTTAATTGTTTCTTAGCCAAGCTTAGGATCCGCGCTGTACCTAAGCCCTCCAATGCGCTTTCCATTGACGATATATTTTACAGTAAGATAAAAAAAGTACGGAAAAAAAAAAAAAATAATTTAAAATTATTTTTATATTATTAAATTTTTATTTTTTTTTTTAATTTTAATTTTTTTTATTTTTTATTATAATATTTTTAATTTTATTTTTTTTATTTTTTTTTATTTATTTTTATTGGTGACGTCAATAAGTAATTAAACGAAGTTATTGGCGCATAATGTTGCGCAGTCAGTTCATATAAGTTTTTAGTTGTGCAATTCCAAGTAAATAAACGTTTTTATTTACTTAAATAATTTATTAAGCGCAGCATCTTGTGCGCGTGTTGAAATCAAGAAGAAGAAGGATTAGAGATGACCGATATACTTATTTCATTGTATATCGATTCATCGATTACAAAGTTTATGCACGCATTGTTACAATATTCAATACCCTTCCTCAATGCGAGCATGTTACAATTTCATTTCAAATTTAACAGTTTTACAAATTCAAAATGTTTCTGTTTTGGGAGGTTCTTTGTGAAAATATCGGCAATCATACAATTCGTGGATATGTACTTCAGTACTATTTGCCCTTCCTTAATTACATTACGCACAAAATGATATCGTATATCAATATGTTTTGCCCTTGAATGATATACCGGATTTTCAGCCAATTGCTGGGCGCTCAAATTATCGCCATACAAACATGTTGGTGAATTTATCTCGCCGCAGCCAATTTCCATAATTATTCGACGAAGAATAATAGCCTCCTTGCATGCCGTAGACAATGCGACGTATTCTGCTTCCGTGCTACTGAGAGCAACGCTGTGCTGCTTTTCTGACTTCCAGGAGATAGGGCTCCCTGCCAAACAGAATACATATCCGGTGAACGACTTACGGTCCGTCTTGTCGCCACCCCAATCGGCATCCGCATATCCAACCAAACCTTGTTGACATGCCTTAAAATGCAGCTTCATATCCTGAGTCGTACCCAGATATCGCAGTATGTGCTTCACTGCTGCCATGTGCTCCTGATGTGGATCCTGATTACGCTGTGCCAACTTCGTAACCGAATGTATGATGTCAGGTCTTGTTGCCATTGCTACCCACATCAACTCGCCAATAATAGACTGATAGGCCACCGCATCCACCTTCTTGCACTCGGTACTGTCGCAAGCTACCTGGTGCCCCGGTTCCAGAGGAGTAGCTACTGATCTGCAATTCTCAATTCCATGCCGGCGTAGTAAATCCTGAATGTATTGTGTCTGGCAAACCGTGATATTGCCCAATTCATCCTCTCTATGGATTTGCATTCCCAGGAATAACTGCAGTGCTCCTTTGTCGACACATTCAAAGGACTCTGATATCCTCTTCTTAATGCTGGCCAAATCATCTTTATCCTGACATGCTATGATCAAATCATCCACATAGACCAGTATCAGCGATAAATTACTTGCATCCTTCTGTCTATACAGACAAGGTTCATTATCGCATGGTATGAACTCCATATTCCGCAGGACTCCGTCAAGCTTAGCATTCCATTCTCGTCCAGCCTGCTTTAACCCGTAAATGGCCTTCTTTAACAACAGGACTTTATTGGCCCGATTGCCCTCTGTATACCCACATGGTTGCTTCATGTATACAGTATCCGTTAAGTCGCTGTTCAGGTATGCCGTGCATACATCCATTTGTGTCAAATGTAGCCGCAATTCAACAGCCAGAGCAAGTACCAAACGTATGCTTCCTAGTCTGCATACCGGCGAGTAGGTATCGGTATAATTGACACCGTACTGCTGCGCACATCCTTTTGCCACAAGACGCGCCTTGTACCTCTCTATGTTTCCGTCTACGTCACGCTTGACACTGTAGACCCACTTGCTGCCAATTGCTCGCTGCCCTTGTGGTAAGTCCACCACTTGCCACGTTTGATTCGTAATCAACGCAGAGTGCTCTCTATCCATTGCTTGACGCCATAACTCAGCGTCTGCACAGCCAATTGCCTCCTCGTAGGATTCTGGAATCGGTGTGCTACCCATGACAGCTGCTCCAAGTAAATTGTACTGCTTTCTTGGACGTCCTGGTTTGCCCGTACGCAAAACCCTTGGCCGGCCTGGCCTGATGCGTGGTTCGTCATCTGCACTGACGAAACTCTCGATGCTGTCATTATCTGATCCATTGCCATGGTTTATGGTTTGCCGACGATGGCTTCGTCGTCTAAGCCTTTGCCAGAATCGCCTTCGATATCACCAGTCGTCACTGTCATATCGCTTAGATTCACTCCCAGATGTGAATCAAATATGCTGGATTCCGCATTGCTCGTTTCGCCGAACCGTTGCTCATCGAAGATTACATCTCTTTTCTCAATCACCTTCCGGCTGCTCTCGTCGTACAGTCGGTACCCTTTTGCATATCTAGAATAGCCGACCATTCGGTATTCTTTTCCTTTGGCCTTAAACTTGCTGCTGCGATGGCCCTTGTCCAATGCAACTGCAATAGAACCAAACACTTTGATATGAGAAATAGATGGTTTTTTACCATTCCACGCTTCCATTGGTGTAATGTTCCGAAGCGCACTAGTCGGTGAGCGGTTCCTCAAATATACTGCTGTATAAACTGCTTCTGCCCATAAAGCTTCCTCCAGACCAGAATGTACCAATAAACATCGCGCCATCTCTACTATGGTTCGATTGGCTCTTTCAGCCACGCCATTCTGCTGTGGTGTATACGGAATTGTCAGCTGCCGTGCTATGCCATTTTCCTTGAGATAATTATCAAACTTGGCGTTCACGTACTCGCGCCCGTTGTCGCTGCGAATACTCTTAATCTTTTTCCCTGTTTGCCGTTCTACCAGGATCTTGAATTCCACAAACTTAGCAAACACCTCATCTTTCGTTTTCAAGAAATCCACGAAGATGCGTCGTGATTTATCGTCTATAAATGTAAGGAAATATCGACTACCTCCAAGTGATTCCGTCTCAAACGGCCCGCAAACATCAGAATGGACTACTTCCAAAATGTCGTTTGCTCTGTTCTCTGTTGAACTTGGAAAGGGTTGTACATGTATTTTACTCAGCATGCAAGTCCTGCACGAGTCATCTGACGGAAAAACAACCGATCCCAGACCTCGCACCATATCTTTCTTGCGCAGATCCACCAGACTACGATAGTTCAGGTGTCCATATCGACGATGCCACAGTGCTCCATCGACGCCAGAAGCAAAACAGTCGTTACGCTTTGCCTCAAACATGTACAAGTTTCCAGTCTTTCTTGCCGTTAGTATACACTCTCCATTCCGGATGACTTCAGCTCCCGTGGTGCCAAAATTTACCTTGTTGCCTCTAGCCACCGTTTGGCTTACGGACATAAAATTTCCCTTCATATCAGGGACATACAAAACGTTGCGCATCACTATCGTATAGCGATCTGTTGGTACCTTGACGTCTCCGATGCCCTCCGCACGTAGAAAGCTATCTCCAGCCAAACCAATCTGTTCCGTATGAGTCCTCAAACTAGTGAACATATTCTTGTCACAACACATATGACATGTAGCGCCGCTATCCAAGCACCATTTTGCGCGTCCAAAATTGCCAGCGTCCATCGCACCCAACAAACTGCATTCTTGTTGCGTTTGTACTTTGTCAGTATGTTTGTCTCGCTCACTCTTACTGTCTTCTTGCCGACATTCAGCCTTGAAATGTCCGCGTTTGCCACACTTGAAGCAAACTATGTCTGTCTTTTTCCTTTTACCGCTTTTCTTAAAATTTACTAGCTGTAAAAGCCCGCGCTTGATCACTGTGTCCCTCGGCGTCAGCTCTCCGCTCCCCCCTCTTCCTTAACTTTGATACGTAGGATTTCAAACTCCGGCAAATTGTCCCTGGTTTCAATTGCCACAACAAAGTTTTCATATTCCTTGGGAAGACTAGACAATAGAATGATCGCTCGTAGCTCGTCTGTCAATTCTATGCCCACTGCCGCCAGCCTATCCAAAATCTCACAGAATGCGTTCAAATGACTTGACACGCTCTGTCCACTTGCCATCTGCAGGTTTAATAGGTTTTTATAAAGGCTCACTTTTCTCACTGGTCCGCTTGGCTGATGCACATCCTTTGAGCTTATTCCAAGCCTCGCTTGATGTCGTACAGTTTTTAATATATACCAGCTGAGATGTCTTGACACTCAATGTAATCATTGCCAGCGCTTTGCTGTCCTCTTCAATCCAATTGAAGCCTTGTGCTGCTTCTTCTTGCTTTAGCACTCCGGAGGTTAATTTCCACAGAGCAGCGTGCACCAGTACGCTCCGCATCTGTATGCTCCAAGAATCGTAATTCTTATCCTCCAGTTTTTCTATCTGATATAATGAACTCATTTTTGTGTCTTTCGTAAAGCCGCAAAATTATCCAATGTTCATATACCGACGCTCAATGTTCGTAACTTGGCGTCACTTTTCCTTTCTTGTTGCACAGACAACTAAAACTTATTATGAACCCCAAACCGTGTCTGGGCCCATAACCTATTGGCGCATAATGTTGCGCACTCAGTTCATATAAGTTTTTAGTTGTGCAATTCCAAGTAAATAAACGTTTTTATTTACTTAAATAATTTATTAAGCGCAGCATCTTGTGCGCGTGTTGAAATCAAGAAGAAGAAGGATTAGAGATGACCGATGAGATACTTATTTCATTGTATATCGATTCATCGTTACAAAGTTTATGCGCCCCATTTTAAAATAAAAAAAAAGAATTTTAATGTTTTTTTATATTAAGGGCCTCCAATTTTATAATTCTTAAGGCGGCTCTTGTTATCTCTCGAACAGTGTGTCCGAGCTCTTTCAGTTTTTCAAATATATATTGAGGGGGCGGTGTTGGGGGAAGGCGTTTGATGACCACCTGGAAAGCACGATCTTCCTTTAGCTAGAATGTTCTGAAGGCCATGTTATGTTTGCCCATGTGGTCAACAATTTTTCGATACGTCGAGCTGTCTTTCGGCATAATTCTTACGCTACCTCCTCCGGTAGCCTTATAAGTAAAGCTACCTGGTTCAGTAACTTCTCATGTCTGCGAAGCTGTGCACCCCAGGTACTATGATTGGAAGGGGCTTGGGTACAGTGGCCTCCACTGGCTTAGCTGGTTAATTGGCAGCTACGTCCTCTTCGATAGGCAGTGAAGCAAATCGGTTGGTATTTGACGGCAGTTCCCCAGCATCGCTAGCCTCATCGACTTTGGGCAGTTTAGCCGTCTTTTTGCTTATCGGGCACGATGAACTGTCTAATCTCACCGGCCTCTAGGGATTCGTTGTCCGTATCACTACCGCTTTCATTTTCACTGGAGCTAAAGATGGAGCTGTCAATGGCCGGTGTCTTTTTGATTGTATTTTTAAGGTCCTTGGGTACTTTGGCGTTCAATATTGTGGGTACATTTATTAGGTACAAGCGTTTGCCAACCACTCTTCTTGGAAATGACCAAAGCCACATTATCCACATCCATCGCATCTTTGCTCATGGCAACTGCGTGCACGAGCACGTGTCTTTTAAATTTTAACGTTTGCTGTATGTGTATGTGTGTGTTGTGTGTAGCTGTCGGGCGCAGAAAATTTTTCTGTTGCAACGGTACAATACCGTTGCAGTCGTTGCTTAGCAACGGCGGTCAGGCAGCACACGATAGCGCTCAAGTTTTTTTTTTTTTAGTTGGGGGAGAAGTTTCCGTTATTCTGTGATTTGGATCGTGGGGGTGAAGAGAATTCGATACACACGCACGCAGGCGGCGTGAATTGCGTGTATTGAATCTGTCGATCGCGATGACTAATACGATGACGATACATTTTGCTACCCAATTATATATTATTCAAAGTTAATATATATTAATGAAGTATATGTTTTATATACTTCATTCTCTCATATATAATATATATATGTATATATATTAATATATATTTGTGTTTTTGTTCGATTTTTTAATATCGAATCATCAAGCAAAGGATAAGCTTCAGTGGATCGCAGTATGGCAGCTGCTCAACCACTTACAACACCTTGCCTGTTATAAAAGTCGTTTACAATTGATTCTAGGCTTTGTCATTGTATTAAATAATGTTTTAATATATAACTAGCGCGGCATCAGGTGATCGAAGATCCTCCCAATTTACTATGTTATATGTAACATTGGCATCACATCCATTGTCGTCTATTAAAATAAATAATAAACTTTTAATGATTTAGAAGCCATACAATGCAAATTGCCCCTTATTTATCATTGCAGTCCAGCACGGATACGAC
>JAEIFG010000251.1:0-15445 GCA_018901795.1 Drosophila sp. st01m
ATGTAATAAAATTAAATCGTAAGAAAGTATATCAAACCCTAAAAAATAAGGAATATCTATTCAATAATTAGAAAAGTTATTTATTAATAAAAAAATAAAACTAATAAAAAACATTAAAATTTGTACCATTCACTGTGCATATTGACATAACTGGTAAATTTAGTGGTAAAAATGACCTTTAGGCTTATTGCCAATAAATGAAGAAGTAGTAGACAGAGAAAAGTTAAGAAAACAGGAAAAAGAAAATATGAAAGACATTGCACAATATGATAAGATAAGATTCGATGAAAATAAAGCAAAAATTTTAAAACATAACGCATTGTTTAAGAATGAAGATCGCCATCAAACTAAACTTTAAGGGACCTTTTAAGGTAGTTAAAGTCCTAGATGGTGATCGATTTGAAATGAAATCATTAATGAGTAAACGTACGTATAAGTATTTTCATGAATTTTTATGAGCTTTACCAAATAATCAAGAAAGATTAAACAACGAAATTGAAAACACAATATGTGTGTCAGATTTCCAAGCAGGGAAATAAAGACCGCACCATAACAAAAGGACTTGTTATGAAAATAAAATAAACATTGGATAAAAAAAAGTAAAAATAAAAATAAAAATGAACGAAAGTTAATGTTAATAATCTTTATGTTATTGAGAAAAGAAAAACAAAAATAAAATAAATGCAAAATGTGTTTAAGGTTATTATTCTAAACGAATTGAATTAAGAAATTAATTTTAATATTTTAAAAACAAAAGAGAAAATGACAAACGGTCTTATTGAGAATTTTCATATTTCTAGTTACCACACGAGGACGTGTGATTTGTCAGGAAGGCCGTGTCGGAAACGAAAATATCTGTTGATATTATCGATTATCGATAGTGAGCCGGAGTTGTATAGTTCCGATAAGTGGGATCTTTATAAAAAGAGTGTGGTCCTAAGAGAGTTGTCAGACGTGAGAGATTAGAGAACGAATAAGAACTTAAAGCGCACGTGTTTGCTGGCAAAGGAAATATATAATGGCTGATGAAAATACGGATTCGGGATTGTGCACGCCGACATATATAAAAGTCTACTAATATAAGGATCATTTAATTCCGTGGACCTACGCTTAATAAACCCAAGAACTCCCATTGCTTTATTGACTGCAACATCAATATGTTTATCTAAATTCAGTCTGATCTGGAACCTGGGAATTGCAGAAAGCTTAGCAATACCCCTATTATAAATTTATATAAACATTTACATTAAAATATTCCTAAGGGTATATAAAATTAAAAATAATAGTGAAAACATTCAAAATACATTCAGGCGCGCTGACTTGTACTCGTTATTATTTATTCACTTTCGCGAGCGTTCGGAAAGGATTGTTCAAACTGACCGTTTGAAATCGATCTCCAAACATGTAATTCGATAAGTAGAATGGAGCCGACACTTTAAATGTGTCAAATTTTTGATTATAATAAAAACAATTTAATATTCATTTTGTTTATATTTTTTTATTTGACATAACAGCTGATGATATCTTTATTTACGAGTAGATCGATACAATTTAGGTGTTCAATAAAAACAATACTGAAATTGTACTGTTATGATTTTCACATTCGGTCGGAACGGTGTAAAAGTGCCGAATGTGCTGTGGTGGAAATGGTGAACTCTATATTATACATATTAAATGAGATCACAATATTGGGAACTAATTAACACTTCAGTAACAATGAAATTTAATAAACTACCATAGATTTATTATTTCACTTCCATTCGATGGTTTATTCTATACCAGTACATTAACTGTTTCGCATCAATTATTAATTTTATAATTTAAAGAAGTAGCCTCCTGTAGTTAAGGGAATAGGTTTTAATAAAAAACTAGCGGACCCGGCGAACGTTGTCTCGCCTCTATTTAATGACTTTACTTGAAATTAATTCGTAGCGTTTTATGAAAGATTGCGCGGTTTTAAAGTGAAAATTTTGACTTGGAAGACAAGGAACGTCCCGAACAACCGAAAAAGTTCGAAGATAAAGATTTTTTGACGTTGCTCGATGAAGACCCGTGTCAAACACTTCTGGAGTTGTTCACATCACTTAAAGTCGACTTTCCGACGGTCGGAAAACGCCTCAAAGCCATTGGAATGGTACAAAAACAGGGAACGGGGGTTCCATATGAGTTGAAGTCAAGGGATATCGAACGGCGTTTAACCGCCTATGAGATTCTTCTACAGCGGCAGATAAGGAAGGGAATTTTGCATCGAATAGTCACTAGCGATAAAAAGTGGGTACTCTATGACAATCCCAATCGCCGAAAATCGTGGGGGCTTGCCCGGTCATGCATCGACATCATCTCTCAGGCAGAAGATTCATGGAATGAAAATCTTAATGTGCATCTTAATCACCTGGGCGATATTATTATGAACTGATCCAACCGGGTGAACCATCACTGGTGACGTATACAGACGACAATTGATGCGTTTGCACAGAGCATTGCAGGAAAAGCGGCCGCAATATAAAAATCGTCACAACAAAGTAATTTTTCTTCAGGACAATGCCAGACCCCCTGTTTCGAAAATTCGAAAAAACTTAATTGAAAATGGTAAAAAGGGAATTTCCCCCCCCCCCCCCCCCCCCCCCCCCCCCCCCCCCCCCCTTTTTTTTTTTTTTTTTTTTTAAAAAACCCCTTTAATTCCTTTTCTCTCCCAATATTTAATTAAATAAAAAAAAAGCGGCCCCATAAAAAAAAAAAAAAAATATATAAAAAAAAAAAAAAAAATTTAATATTCATTTTGTTTATATTTTTATTCGACATAACAGCTGACGTGATTGCTGGCAGGGGAAATATATAATGGGGGATGAAATGACGGATTCGGGAGTACGCCCACCAACATAAAAAACTATAAAAATATAAAAAAATTTTAATTCCGTGAACCTACGCTTAATAAACCCAAGAGCTCCCATTGCTTTATTGACTGCAACATCAATATGATTATCTAAATTCAGTCTGATCTGGAACCTGGGAATTGCAGAAAGCTTAGCAATACCCCTATTATAAATTTATATTTATATTTACATTAAAATATTCCTAAGGGTATATAAAATTAAAAATTAAAGTGAAAACATTCAAAATACATTCAGGCGTTATTATTATTCACTTCCGAGAGCGTTCGGAAAGTATTGTTTAAAAAAACCTTTTAAAAAAACCCCCCAAAAAGTAAATTCGATAAGTAGAATGGAGCCGACACTTAAAATGTGTCAAATTTTTGACTATAATAAAAACAATTTAATATTCATTTTGTTTATATTTTTATTCGCCATAACAGCTGATGATAGTTTTTTTTACAAGAAGATCGATAAAATTTAGGTGTAAAAAAAAAAAAATAAAAAAAATTATAATTTTATATTTTTTTTTTTTTTAAAGTTTAATTTTTTTTAATTTTATTTTTTTTTTGAACAAAATAACTGTTTCTTTTCTGTAATCAATTATTGCTTTTGCTGTAGACAATAAGTTGCGACCAATGAGCATATCATATTGGTCAGAGAAATGATGAATTAAGAATTCTGACTCGATTGGGAAGTAATTATTCGGCGGTAACTTTGTAATCTGTGATACTGTCAACGAACCGTTGCTAGTATTTATTAGATGGTTTGTCTGTTGAATAGGGGTTTCGAATATATTTCTGGTTAACATGTTTATTGTAGATCCGGTATCTACTAAACATTTTAAGTCATTGTTGTTATGTTTTATTAGGATGTACTGGGTTGATCCGGGGCTGCTAGACGAAAATTTTCTGCTTGCTCAGTGACATTATATTCGTCGTTGTTCGGTGTCTGGTTTTCGTCCTCGGTTGGATTTAGACTGGTCTGCTCCCGTTCAAGAGGGTACTGGATTGTGTCGGGTGGCTGGTCCATTTGATAGGGATAAGGTTGATATGAATAGTCTGGGTAATGTGGGTAATAGGTGTTATATGGATATTGGGGTTCAGGATGTTGGAGTTCGGGTTGAACTGATACTCCTTCTTGGTATCTCATGTCTTCGATACTCATTTTTGACTGTCCGCTGTCCGATGGTCTCGGCCTTTTCATGGCGTTACTGTTGGTCTGATTTCCTTCTGAGGAGTAGTAGTTTGGTGGATTGGGTCCAAACCGATTTTGGTCGAATATGACATTTCGGTTAAAAGGTGGGTTTGGTCTAGGGGCTTGTGTATTGAATGGGTTACGGGGTGCTGAGTAATGGTATTGGGGATTTGTAGGAGGGTTAGGCCTGGGCATGTTAGGTTGCATGTAAGGTAGCATATAAGGTGGCGTATAAGGTAGCATGTAAGGTGGTCTATGATAAGGTTGGTGGTTAGTATTGAAGAATGGTTGGAAAGGTGTGACAGGCTTAGCTTGATTATTTGGTGGTTTATTTTGAAAGTTAGTTTGTACTTTATTTGGGATAGTTTTGGTATATTCTTTGTTTGAGATTGGCGCTTCGTAAAGGCCTTTTTCTTGCAATATGTTAATCAGCGTTCTCAAGCAAGGAATATTACAATTAACTATTCTAAGGTAAATGTGAGTAGGCAGTTTCTGGACTAAGTTATCTATACTATCTCTAATGAGACGTTCGTAAAGGGTTGTCTCACCAATGTTGTCTTCTAAATCTAACTTACTCGTTAGTATCTGCCTCCTCTTTTCGGCTTCCTCCAGAAAGTGTCTGATGTTCCCACGGAATTGCGTGTTGCGAAATTCTTCTAGTAGCTGATGATTCGGCACCTGTGGTTTATAGTTGAGGATCAGTTGTGTCCTGAGCTCTGCCCAATTAGAAAGATTGCGGACTCCTATGGCGCGGATTACATCCCCACTGATGTTCCTTTCGATATGGCCGAATATTATCAGTTTCTGACGCTCATCGGTTGTCTGGTAGAGTGTCAAGATGAAATCAATGCGGCTGATGAAGGTGTATAGCGTGCTTGGATGCCCGTGGAATTGTTCTACGGCATGTATTTGTCTCTCGACTTGAACCATGTCCGTGTCGGATAGAACTATAGGTATTACCGGTTCTGGCAACGGCATAATGATTGCTTTAGTTTTATATATTCAACGATCAGTTTGTGTGTTCAGTTTGAATTGGGTGTTCACTATTGGTTCGTGTACTCGTTCTGGATTGTGTATTCACTTTTGGATCTTGTATTCACTATTGGTTTATGTACTTGGTTTGGATTGTGTATTCACTTTTGGATCTTGTATTCACTATAGGTTTATGTACTTGGTTTGGATTGTGTATTCACTTTTGGATCTTGTATTCACTATAGGTTTATGTACTTGGTTTGGATCGTGTATTAGTTTATGTTGGTTTAATTTGTATATTAGATTCACCTAATTTCTTACGTTGGTTCACTAGTTTGTATATGCTGGATTCACTTAATTTTATTTATTATTATTATTATTATTTTTTTTTTTTTTTTTTTGTTAAGTTCACTTAGTTTGTAGTTTGATGGATTCACTTAGTTTTATTTATTTATTTATTTTTTTTTTTTTTTTGTTAGGTTCACTTAGTTTATGTTGTTTTAATTTGTATTTTTTTATGTTGGTTCACTTAGTTTGTATATGTTGGATTCACTTAGTTTTTTATGCTTATGTTATTTTTATGCACTCAAGCGATTTCGTTTGGTTGGAAATAACCAATTACTTGGATTTAGTGTTTCCGACGAATTCTTGCGTGTCTAATTTTTGAGTTCCACAATTGCGTTCACGATTTCGCGTTACTGTCAAGGTTTCTTATCAAAACTTAACGCGATATTAATCGTCGCGGGTTGTCTAGCGAGGTTTTTTAATGGATAGCAAAAGTATATAGGAATTGATAATGGCAATTATCGCATCGAATATTACGAGAATTGATGGTTTAGTTATCGCATCAAGTATTTTCCTTTGCTATCCTACCGGCTGCGCCACTTACGTAGTTACTATTTTAAAGAGTCGAATAAATGATCCGTCTGTAACAAAGACAAAGATCAACGCTGAAGGCACTATAAATTGAAACACGAACAATTTCGGTGAGCGTCTTTATTTTATAATTGTCAGCTTAAGACTAACAATTTGAGTTTCTGTTGGTGGCTTATCGACAGAGAACAAAGGGTTTACATAATCTTGTATGTGGTTACTTATGCTGAGTGGGCTATTTGCTTTATAAGGAAACATGAGATATTGCTTTTGCATGTCGCTGTTTACTTGAGTTGGCTATTTTCTTGTTTGCTTATGTTAAGGGAATTTGAAATATGAGATGTTATACAATTTGGATAAGGCGACTTTGCAATGAAAGAGTTTTCTGGGAATTTATACAATGTATTGAATACTGTGAAATATGTTAATATGTCACTACCCTCCCCTTAAAAGGAAGTCCATGCTTATGCTGGGACTGATGGGTACAATGTGGGTAGTTCTTGTTGGGTTACATTTGTATTTTGTGTTTCGGTTCCTTTTGTTCTTAATTTTAAGTACAATGATAAAATCGGGTTGAATGTTACATATTTCAAATAGAGATAGAGTACAATTATTATGAAGATAATTATTACAATAATAATATATAGTGTGTAGTTGTTTTGTGTAATGAGTTTTACAATGTCGTTGTGTCTTATGGTTTTAATTTTTGTTAAGTTTAAGGGTGTGTACAAGGGTGTAAGGTTTATATCTGGTGTTTGCTGATTTTCACTTAATATTATATTTTCTATTTCTATTGTACATTGTTTGATTTGAATAATTTTATTCCCCTTAATTTGTAAATTTTTGCTTAAATTTTGACAATTTTGCTTAAGTGTTGTTTCGCTTAAGTTCCAGGTTACAATAGTATTAGGTTCTATGTACTTAATTAGTTGAGTAGCTTGGATAGGAATATAATTGCAAATTGGGTTAATTTGTTTTATTATGTTTGTGAGACATTCATTTTTTGTCTCTATTTCTTTAGAGTCAAATACCTTGCTGTCTTTTAGGAAGTAGGATTGGGTGTTAGTGTGGTCTAGTTGGTAACCATTATGATCGGGATAGGGAACGATTTGGATAGTATTAATTGTTTCCTGATTAGTGGGTACGTGTGATATTATTAAAATTATGTTTTCTTTATGATTGATCCATGTGGAGGTTTTGATTGATAGTATATTTTTTGTGTTTACATTTTCCAGTCGGTCATAATTTAAAAGTTTCGGGTTGAACAATCCAAGTCGGGAAAGTTGCATACCCATTTCTATGTCCTCTATGTATTCTGTGAATTGGAGTAGTTGATATACAAGTGTTTCTATTTTTATTCGTTTGTCTTCTAGTTCTTGAATTTTTTGCATTTCGTTATTGATTATGTGTATTACTTCATTTAATTCGTGTACTTTGACTGAGTTCGTGCCTAATGCGTCCAGATTTCTTTGGATCTCTGTCCTGTCATTGTCGTCCAGTGTTCCGAAGAGATATTTGTAACCTGAACCGATTATATTAAACAGTCCTCGTTTACTTCTATTTTCTTGATGGAGGTTTATACCGTTCAGTTCTCTGATCATTTTGTTGTACAAAAACGTGACGTGGGGGGTTTTCTCAAAATTGGTTATGCTATTTTTAAAGTGATTAGTTATACTATTAATTTCTGTTATATTAATAGATAAGCAATGGTGTTCAAACGTGGATGGCACCTCTATTGGCTTGCCCGAAAAAAGTAAGTAACCGTGGTTAGTGTCAATATTATTTATCTGGATTTGGTGAGTAGAACTTGCTGTTATTATGTTGAGGAGTAGGATGAGGGCGATCCAGGGACCTGTGGGGGTAAGACTTCGTTAAGTTTCTTTTTTTTCATGAATTGTGTTTTATAGTAAAATGTATCTCTGTTTCTGTTAGTAATTTTGTAGTGATCGGGGTCAGTTTGTTGTACATTTTTATTTAATTTAAAGGGATTTTCTAGTTTACCCTTCTGTAGTGGGCCTTTCCTGTATTTTGTGTCGATGTCATATTCTTGTCTATTGCTGTTTATTTTGATTATTTTGTTTTCTTTAATTTGTTGGGTTTCTAGGGTTGGTTGTCCAGCGTACAAGAATATATGGGCAGGGGTTTGTCCGGTGGTGTCGTGTTTTGTTTTGTGATTGTAAATATGAAGTATTGTTTCCATTTTGCTCAATTTTGCTTCTACATCGTCTGAATTATTTATTATTCGTATTTTTTCATTTATAGTTTTATGTAATCGTTCTATGTCTGCTATGCCTGTCTTGGTGGTGTTGAGTTCTAATTTTATGTCTTCGCTTTCAAGCCAACGTTTTAAGGCCAAACTGGAGAAAGCACCGTCTCTATCTGCTTTTAGTAGCCTTGGTTTGCCTAATTGGTTGAATATGCGCATAAGAGCATTTTTACACTCTATCCAATCTTTTGTTCTTATTAGTTCGAGTGTAGCGAACTTGGAATAGATGTCCATGCAACTTAGATAATGGTTTTTTTCGGATGAGTAAATGTCTATTACAAATTTATCCCGACAATGTTTAGGTTCGGGTGTAACTTTCATGGGCATTTTTGTATCGCGATGCTCCGATTTTGCCAAGTTACAAATTTGGCATTCGTTTATTAAATTTTGAATAAGAAGTTGGCTGTTTGGGTAATAATAGGTTTCCCCAAAGAGTTTTGTAGTCTTTTGAATTCCTGGATGAAGAAGTTTTTCGTGTGTTTTTAAAACTAATTCTTTAAATTGTGCATAGCTAGGGATGTTTTTTAATAAAATGAGACTTCTTAAAATTTTTGTATGTTTCGGATTCATGGTTTCTTTATACATGTTTTGGATAATCTCAAAGTCGGCGTCGTTATCTATGTATAATGCACTACTTTTGGAACAGAAATGGTCTAGTAAGTATTGTTTGGCTGTGGTTGGAGTTATATCTTCATATGAAATGTACGTGATTTGTTTTTTGAAATAAGTTTCTCGGTTTATACTATTGGGGCCTTTTGAAAATATTATTTGTCTTTTGAAACAATTAATGGGTTTTTCGGACAATCCGATTAAATCACTGCTATCTTCTTTGGCACTATGTTGTGTAGCTTCGCTGAAAAATGTTTGTTCAATAGTTATCCTAGACAATGCATCTGCAACGTGATTTTCTTTCCCTTTGATATATTTTATATCGAAGTCGTATTCTGACAGTCTAATTTTCCATCTAGTTAATTTTGCATTTGGTTCTTTTAATTTGTGTAGCCAACACAATGGTTGGTGATCGGATGCTATTTCAAAATGTCTTCCTAATAAGTAGTGGCGGAATGTTTTAGTAGCCCAAACTATGGCTAGCAATTCTTTTTCTATGGCGCTGTAATTGATTTCGTGTTCGTTTAGAGTTCTACTAATGTAGCTTATAGGATGTCCGTCTTGAGAGAGTACAGCGCCTAATGCTACGTTGCTTGCGTCGGTTGTTAATATAAATTTTCTTTCGAAGTTAGGTATTTTTAATATAGGATCTTCGGAAATTAGTAATTTTAGTTTACGGAATGCTTCTATGTAGTCCTTTTGGTTTATATCTATCTTGGCTCCCTTTTTCAGACATTTAGTTAATGGTTTGGCAATATCGGAGAAGTTAGGTATGAATTTTCTGTAAAAACCTGTAATTCCAAGAAATGCTTTGATTTCTTTGGTTTTGGTTGGAAGCGGATAATTTTGTATGGCTTTAATTTTTTCAGGATTTGGTTTAATTCCGTCTTTAGTGATAATGTGTCCTAGGAAGGTTGTTTCTTGTCTTAAAAATTCGCATTTATCTAACTGTAATTTTAGATTAGCTTGAGATAATTTCCACGGAATTGCGTGTTGCGAAATTCTTCTAGTAGCTGATGATTCGGCACCTGTGGTTTATAGTTGAGGATCAGTTGTGTCCTGAGCTCTGCCCAATTAGAAAGATTGCTGGACTCCTATGGCGCGGATTACATCCCCACTGATGTTCCTTTCGATATGGCCGAATAGTATCAGTTTCTGACGCTCATCGGTTGTCTGGTAGAGTGTCAAGATGAAATCAATGCGACTGATGAAGGTGTATAGGCGTGCTTGGATGCCCGTGGAATTGTTCTACGGCATGTATTTGTCTCTCGACTTGAACCATGTCCGCTGTCGGATAGAACTATAGGTATTACCGGTTCTGGCAACGGCATAATGATTGCTTTAGTTTTATATATTCAACGATCATTTTGTGTGTTCAGTTTGAATTGGGTGTTCACTATTGGTTCGTTGTACTTTTTGGTGTTCTGGATTGTGTATTCACTTTTGGCATCTTGTATTCACTATTGGTTTATGTACTTGGTTTGGATTGTGTATTCACTTTTGGATCTTGTATCTCACTATAGGTTTATGTACTTGGTTTGGATTGTGTATTCACTTTTGGATCTTGTATTCACTATAGGTTTATGTACCTTGGTTTGGATCGTGTATTAGTTTATGTTGGTTTAATTTGTATATTAGATTCACCTAATTTCTTGCGTTGGTTCACTAGTTTGTATATGCTGGATTCCTAATTTTATTTAATTTTATTTATTACTATTATTTTTTTTTTTTTTTTTTGGTTTTGTTAAGTTCACTTAGTTTTAGTTTGATGGATTCACTTAGTTTTTTATTTATTTATTTATTTTTTTTTTTTTGTTAGGTTCACTTAGTTTATGTTGTTTTAATTTTGTATTTTTTATGTTGGTTCACTTAGTTTGTATATGTTGGATTCACTTAGTTTTTATGCCTATTATTTTTATGCACTCAAGCGATTTCGTTTGGTTGGAAATAACCAATTACTTGGATTTAGTGTTTCCGACGAATTCTTGCGTGTCTAATTTTTTGGGTTATTTTGTTAAATTGTTTATGAAAAATAAATTTTAAAAAAAAAAAAAAATTTTTTTTAAGATAAGCTTCAGTGGATCGCAGTATGGCAGCTGCTCAACCACTTACAACACCTTGCCTGTTATAAAAGTCGTTTACAATTGATTCTAGGCTTTGTCATTGTATTAAATAATGTTTTAATATATAACTAGCGCGGCATCAGGTGATCGAAGATCCTCCCAATTTACTATGTTATATGTAACATTGGCATCACATCCATTGTCGTCTATTAAAATAAATAATAAACTTTTAATGATTTAGAAGCCATACAATGCAAATTGCCCCTTATTTATCATTGCAGTCCAGCACGGATACGACCTTAGAGGCGTTCAGGCATAATCCAACGGACGTAGCGTCATACCACTGTTCGCTCGAACAAGTATTGTGCCATTGGTCCGTACCTGCGGTTCCTCTCGTACTACGCAGGAATGCTGTCGCAACAACGTTTTGTCATTAGTAGGGTAAAACTAACCTGTCTCACGACGGTCTAAACCCAGCTCACGTTCCCTTGCATGGGTGAACAATCCAACGCTTGGTGAATTTTGCTTCACAATGATAGGAAGAGCCGACATCGAAGGATCAAAAAGCGACGTCGCTATGAACGCTTGGCCGCCACAAGCCAGTTATCCCTATGGTAACTTTTCTGACACCTCTTGTTAAAAACTCTTTAAACCAAAAGGATCGATAGGCCGAGCTTTTGCTGTCCCTGTGTGTACTGAACACCGAGATCAAGTCAGCATTTGCCCTTTTGCTCTATGTGTGGTTTCTGTCCGCACTGAGCTGGCCTTGGGACACCTCCGTTATTATTTGAGAGATGTACCGCCCCAGTCAAACTCCCTACCTGGCAATGTCCTTGAATTGGATCATACCTGAGTAATTGGAGTTATACCAAATTATTAAATCAAAAGTACATAAATGCACTCTCTCATTAATGAATTTGTTTGCGATTATATAACAAACTCGTGATACTTTGATCAAGAAGCTTGCATCAAAACCCAATACCATAAGTATAGTATCAATGGCTAGGAAATGATACACGTTCCATTTAATCAAGTAAGTAAGGAATCAATAAGAGTAGTGGTATTTCATTGTCGATACTAAACCGAAATCTAATATCTCCCACTTATTCTACACCTCTTATGTCTCCTTATACTGCCAGATTAGAGTCAAGCTCAAAAGGGTCTTCTTTCCTCGCTAATTATTGTTCCCTTGACTGTGGTTTCGCTAGATAGTATATAGGGACAGTAGGTATTCTCGTTAATCCATGCGCGTCACTAATTAGATGACGAGGCATTTGGCTATTTTTTTTTGTTATTATATCGAAACGGACCTCGAGCGCCACTAGATGCTTTACTTTGTACCTTTAGATGTTGTGCCAAGGTAGCAGGCTTTTGGTAAAAGGACGGTATTAAAAGCCAACGTAGTCAGCCATGAAACTCTGTGCTGTGAAAACCTTGAAGCCCTGGCGGATATAGACCCCGCTCAACACCATGGTCGTAATAGATTGTTCGGTCACTAGCACTCAGAACATCCAGAGCCCCCAGCTTTCTTACGGACATTTTGAGAAAATCATATGTCTAGCCCGCCAGCTATGTGTAGCGGATACAACTTCATGTTCGGATGTGCCTAAAATGCCTTCGCAATAAAGACCTTATGTTCTGACGGGAATAAATCTTGACTTTACTCTCATGGTCTGTCAAGATCATTGGCCTCACCCAATTCTGCGCATCAAGCACGATTGTTCGGTCATGTCGGAACGCAACCAGATCCGGCATAAACATCCTGTTCTTCCCTGCAGATTTTGTTCAGCATTGACGGAGTAGCCTTTTAAAAAAATCAGTTACCCCGTTGTGTCTAGCTACCCGCCTCCCATGCGCTACTGGTGACACTTGTGCAGGATGTGATTAAATGCTTTCGGGAGAATCACAACCTGCACGAATTTCATCGGTATTTATGCGCAGCTTCATCCCATTCATTAATCATACCTCTTGACCTGAAAACCAATGTAGCAGAACGAGGTCTGCACAGAATATTCAGGCTGAACGACCCACCAGTGTTGCGGGCCAAAAAGTACCGCTTCACGTAGACCGCTGCCATCAACAGACATGTGCAGTTTATTCGCCAAGTACGAATCTATCTTTGGACGTGATGTCAACTCATTAACTCCTGCCTGACATCTATCTCGGGCCTTTCGCTGCTCGGATGCTAAAAATGAGCTTGCCACCTCTGACTGCTCAAGGTGGGGCCATTTTATGCTATGCAATCGTTTGATACGAAGCATAGGAGCCGTCCAGCGAATTGAAGGAACACCGAGACCCCCACTAGAGTGAGGGGCATAGAAAAATGAGGCTGACACGTCCAACGGAAGATCTAGCCATCTGACCGAACGACAGACCTTCTTCAGAACGCGTAACGACACACTACCAAGGGTTAGTTGGTGATAGAGTTGTGGAATTAGGACAGTTCGAAGGGCAAATAACTTCTGTTTATTAATGAAAACATCTTTGGCAAATGCTTTCGCTTAAGTTAGTCTTACGACGGTCCAAGAATTTCACCTCTTGCGTCGTAATACTAATGCCCCCAAACTGCTTCTATTAATCATTACCTCTTGATCTGAAAACCAATGAAAGCAGAACAGAGGTCTGCACAGAATATTTAGGCATTTGAAGCCTGAAGCCAATTGCAGCCAATTGTCCTGGAATTAGGACAGTTCGAAGGGCGAATAACTTCTGTTGAGGCTTTCGGGAGGGACTGCGTTAATCTCTCCAACTTTGGACCAATGTCCTCAGAAGAAGAGTAACGAGCTCTCCCTTCCGCAGTAAACCTGATGGCAACACGGAAGTTCCCTGGTATAACCACGGTACACTGAACTTCTGCTTCGGTTGCCCTTTTATGCTAACAGTAAAAAACTTATTAGATTTAGCCCAACGGTGGATAAAAAGTCCACCGTGGTATCCTGTAGTGTCTGAAGACCCTTTGGCGTGGAAGCAAACAACACCAGATCGTCTGCGAATGCAACTGCGTTTGTCATTGCGTTACCGACTTTGACACCTATCTCGATGGGGAACGTCCTGAGCAACCGATCGATGATCAGATTGAACAGACAAGGAGACAGTGGGTCACCCTGCTTGACTCCTCGCGCAGGAATGAACTCCTCTGACCTCCAGCCGTTACCACTAAGATAGGTGCCGCTTCCTCGTACATCGTACGGATATAGTCGACAAAACCCTAAAGGGGCACCATAGGCCGTTAGCGTTTCAAAAACTGCCTTGTGAGAGACAGAATCGAATGCCTTGCTTACATCGAGAGTCGCAATGTAACAAGACGCGTACGTCTATGGTGGTCCCTCAAGATCAAATCGACTGTAGTCGGGATATCGGCACAGCCGTCCGTGGGTAGGAACACCCGCTGACGCGGGTCCCAGTTGATTGATGAGGTCAACCGGGCAGCCAATATGGCATTAAGTTGTCTAACCACGATCGATGGCACCGATATTGGATGGAAGTCTTGCGTTTGAGATGCCCTCACCGATGAAGACGGTTCGGCCCATTCGGAAGGGTACGGGCAAATCTCCGCACCAGAGGATTAGGTTCATTATGCGAAGCATAATCCCTGTGGGCATATCCCTGGCAATTTTCGCGGATATCCCATTGGGCCCTGGAGATGACGTTAATGACACTTTGTGCGCCTTTAGGTCCCTAGACGTAATAGGTGACCATACCCCCCTCCAGCGTGTGCCCCATGTGAGGCACGGCGTTACTGCATGAAGATGGGCTCGGCTGCGTCATAACTTCTCTCCAATAGGGTTTCATAATCTCCTGGTTTGGCAATGCCGACTCGTCAGTTCCATCAAGCAAAGATTTTATGCAACGACCTTTGTGTTTGTCCCAGTTACGCTGAACCCTCGCGTACTCTTAGCGTCTACGTTGTCTCCTATTGCGGGGTGCACGGCGGTGCACCCTCGCCGGAATAGGGTGGTTTTTCCGATTCGGAAATATACTTCCAGGAGGTAGACGGACAAGCGCTGGAGAGTCACCCCTTTTCAACCCCAAGACGAACCAAAAGTTTGACGGCCCAAAGGAGGAACCTATGGACCCGAAGACCCGTTGACCCGCGCCTACTTGAATTTCTTCACTTTGACATTCAGAGCACTGGGCAGAATTCACATTGTGTCAACACCAGCTAGGGCCATCACAATGCATTGTTTTAATTAGACAGTCGAATTCCCCAAGGCCGTGCCAGTTCTGAATTTATTGTTAATTGATAATCGTTATAATTTAAAAGAACTAATTGGTTGCCCAATTAGTATTCTTAAATATTTTAGGAAGAAAGTTCCACAATTGGCTACGTAACTAAACTTTCCGGGGAACAAGAAACTATCATAAATGATAGATACTCGATTTACCCAGAACGAGCACATATATCATGTTATGGTCATAATTAAAAATTTAAAATTTTAGCAAGAAAGTTCCACAATTGGCTACGTAACTAAACTATCCGGGGAACAAGAAACTATCATAAATGATTGAAACTCTATTTACCTAGAACGAGCACATAAACCATGTTATTGTTTCCCAATCAAGCCCGACTGTCTCAATCTTCAGAGCCAATCCTT